>JAODAL010024931.1:0-59588 GCA_025379985.1 Phyllomedusa bahiana
AATAAAATTAAAAAGGTTTATCTTGATCTCATCAGACAACAGGACATAGTTCCAGTAATCCATGTCCTTTTGTGGACTTTGTTGTGCATGATCTTTAGAAGAGTCTTCCTTTTGGGACGACAGCATGCGACCAAATTTTTGAGGAATTTGATTACTCATCTATGTCTTTTGTCCGTGTTGTCCAATGAAAAGATATAAATACAAATTTAAAAAAATGTGGGGGGGCCGTACTCCTTTTGTGGGGTATGTTATTGGGAAACCCGTTCGTCGACAGATCCAATTATAGAAAATCCTGCGTTACTTTTGAAAATATTTTCCAGTTATATCAAGTTCCCCTTTCTTTGATATTCAACCCAGGGAACTGGTGCCCCACAGCATGAAAAAAGCTACAAAAGGGGTCGACTTCAACCTAACCCCCAAGATTATTGCAGAGCTGTAGACGACCATATGTATCATAAACCTCTGCCTGTTTTCACTGTGGGAAATACCAAGAACATTTTCATAGATTTTATCTTTACTGTTCAAAGACAAAGAAGTCCTGCCCTTGTATGAAGTCAAAGAAAACCTTCTAATTCCCAATAAACATTCATTACTCTATCTCCAGCACAGCAAGGATAATTCATCAAAGTCTGGTATATGTTCTCTGCTATTCCAGCTATAATTCTGTACGTCGCTGTAGGAGTTACCGGCTTTAGGAACATACAGCAGAACCTTTAAATCATACCTAACATTGCATGCTTTTTACAGTGCGCATCCATCGCCACAGGGGGGGTGGAAATTAAAAGAGATGTCAATGGAAATATTTTATGGTAAACAACTTCCTCCCTTATTCGTTTTCTTCGAGAGCAAAAGAATGAGCACAAAACCTTCCCCAGCCTAATTCGGAGCTTTTGCTTGGGACTCACACGCTGAGAAGTTCACGTTATATCAGACATTCTTTTTTAATCCAGCGTGTATCCCCCAATGGACCAGATCAATGGCCCACCAGAGAATCTTCTCAGGTTCTGGCTTCAACAGTCCACCAGAGGACCAACTATTTAGAAAACTGTTTCCATAAGGGCTGATTCACAAATAACCTTTTAGATCACTGCCACATCCCAAAAAAGCCGGCTGGATCCCCTGTTTGCCTTGATGGGCCTCAGAACTGGGATCTTGAAAGCGCTGGAAAAGGGGCAGAGAGGGTTTTTCCAGAATCCCACAGGGAGTTTTGAGTCCCACTTTCTGATAGCAGCAGGGGAGGTACCTCGGGATAATCCCTTTAAATCCCCCCTTCAAAAGCGAAACAACATGGCCCCCTGAAGTGTTGGGCCGAAAGTGGGCCCAGAGCAAATGCACCATTTGCCCTATCTTGAAAGGGTTTTCTCTATGCAAAGATTAGCTTTTAAAATAAAAGGGACAGTTAAAGGAAGACTTTTTCTAAATACATTGTTCAATAGATTTTACTTTAGTCTTGAGATCAGAGCGTTTTTTTATGTGCTCTGAAATGGACACAGGTTTTTATGGTTACCGGCATACCAGGCGGATGTCTGTTGTCTGATTAGCTGAGATCAGGTATGTCTGTTTTCTGATTATCTGAGAGCAGAGGGCAGGGAGTGACATCACCCCACTGACAGACTGAGATCAAAGCAAACTAGTCATATCTATAAAGATTAGTTTCACTAAACAAAAGGTACAAGTGCTGTGAGGACCTAAAAGCATGGCTTTATCTATAATCTTGTTAGAGATAACAATCTCCTGCGCTGTCAGAGTAACAGCTCTCTAGAAGTTGAATATGCTAATCACTGCTGTGGAACCCCTCGCAGCAGGGCCAGAACGACAGGTAGGCAAAGTTAAGTAACCGCCTAGGGCACCACTTCATTCCTGACAGAAATGGGATTGCAAGGAAGTATGGAGTGGGCTAAATTTTCCATTGTGGGGCGTTATGAGCCTTATTTGCCTAGGGCACCAGAATACCTTGTCCCAGTCGGGACTCACAGCCTTAGGAGAGAGAATAAGGGTGCGGCCACACGGCATAGATAAAATGTCGGTCAGATTCTGATTAATGAATGAGACCAGTATTTTGTCATTTTTTGAATGGTTGGACTATTTGGATGGTTTCTGTCCGCGGTTTGTGGATTCGGCCGTCCCCTTAAAGGGGTTGTCTCACTACAAGGATTGCTTTTTATGTTAAAGATCTTGCAAAAATAAGTCACTTTGCAATATGTGTCCAGTAACAGTGTCCTACCTATTCCTAGATATCCCCCCTTGTATGAGCTGCATCAGTTCCTCAGGTCACTATAGCTACAAACCTGTTCCATCTCTACTGATAGGCTGCCAGCACTGGTTGCTATAGCTACAGACCTGGCTTCTACTGCAGCCTAGTGGAAGCCAGTAAACTCGCCCCTGAATTCAAAATGAAACCAAGAAAACAGGACTGAGGTAAGATGAATCGATGTAGTGAGACAACCCCTTTACCCATTGAAGAGTACATTTTCCACCCTAAAACCGGACAGAAGAATGTGCATATTCCAAGTTTTTTTTAGACAATTTTCGGATTTGAAGTCTGACCGTCAGAATATCAGAGTTGTGTAGCTGTAGACTAAATGTACACCTACTCCTCCTCCCGATCACAGTTGGTCTGAAGGTTTACTAAGCTGGACCTGCACCGATCACTTCATAGGCCCACTGGTTATTTCTAAAAGTGTAAGGCAACCTCCTTAAGAAATTCAGAGAAGTTAACCTATATTACAGAGAATTCTATTTTTTTTTAATTACAGTTGGTCTAGAGGTTAACTAAGCTGGACCTGTAGTGATCACTTTATAGACCCTCTGGTTGTTTTGTAAGAGTGAGTTGTAAGGAAACCCTCTTTAGACGTTTGAAAGAGTTCTCCTGCATCATAGAGAGTTCTAGTTTGGGATTACAGTTGTTCTAGAGGTTTACTACCCTGTTTCCCCAAAAATAAGACAGTGTCTTATATTAACTTTTGCTCCTAAAGACGAGCTAAGACTTACTTTTAGGGGATGTCTTATTCCTCCATGAACAAGAATTCACATTTATTGTTGAACAAAAAATCCACATATATTAATATACTGTAGTGATTTCATCACAAACATCAGCATAAGCAGCCAAACTCTGAATTGCATAAAAAAAAAGCACTATGTCTTATTTTCGGGGGATGCCTTATTTTCGGGGAAATGGTAAGCTGGACCTGCAGTGATCATCTAATAGGCACAATGGTTGCTTCTAAAAGTGGGTTATTGAGCAACCACCTGTAGCAGTTCAGAGGAGTTAACTTAAAGGGGTTTTGACACGAGTGGGGACCGTGTCCCCCACGCGCAGCACCGGCTGGAGAGCTGGCCACTCGTGTGCAGTCACTCCCCATTCTATTCTATGGGATTTCCGAGTACAGCCAAGCGGCGCGTTCGGCTCTGCTCGGAACTCCCATAGAACAAAATGGAGAGTTATGTGCAAGCATGACCGACTCTCCAGTCTGCACAAAGAGATTCTGGGGCCTGTTCCCGAAATAGGTGTGGGTCCTAGAGTTGGGACCTGCACCTATGAGACAATGATGGCATAACCTAAAGATATGCCATCATTGTTTATGGTGGCAAAACCAATTTAAAATTCTAGTTTGATGGAGGGGGCCACATGGGTCAACAGGTTTTGGAACATATTGCACCTTCTGATCTGTGGCAAGTTTTGTAGATGAGAAACTTAGTGTGTCCAAGTGCTGTCACTAGAAAACGAGTGTTGTCCACAAAATTGCAAGTACACCCTACTACTGAAATTTCTACTGAAATTCTTATACAGCCTCGGTCATAAAAATAAAGAATTGTATCCACCATGGCTATATAATGTTTATTCTGAAAGTTCCCAATGTTACAAGCCACAAGGGACTCATGTTCAACTCTTGCCAAAACACTTTAAATTTCTGTAAAGCTGTGTACGAAGTCTCTTTCTGTAAAAGCGCTTTACCAAGCGAAAATTCTATACAATAATTTGAAAAAAAAAAAATCTTATACATTATGTCACATTCCTCTCAGTGCAACAGGTGGAAAATGAGTCATTATTTTAACAGCTTTTGTGATTTTACCATTCTTTTCATACCCTTGCCAACCCCCCACCCACAAAAAAAAAATAACATATGTCTGCTCTACCCGCTGCTGTAGGCTTTTTCTGTAAAGCTGGTACCACATAAAACAGAAACTACCATTAGCAGCTCATAATATTTTTTACTAAACAGGAACTTAAAATGACCCTTACCCAATATTACAGATGGTTTTAAAGAGCTTAGTAACAGTCTGCCCAAAAAGAAGTATGGAAAGATGACCCATATGTGTCTAAACAAATGCTGCAGTTGTATATGGTGGGTGGTGGAAAGAAAGTACTAAAGTATTTTCCCTGGGTAGCGCCCTCCATACAAAACAACATTTCAGCCCAGGGCAATGAAATTGCCAAAAATTGGTCCAACCTTGTTGAACCACTGGATGCTATATACATCACCGAAGAATGGAGGCTTACTTAGTGGTTCCCAGACAGGTCAGAAACCAATTCGGAATAGGATTCAGAGCAGACATAATGCCATATGCAGATGCAAAGAACTAATAGGCGACCATTCACACCCCTTCTTAATATCATACCTGCACAAAAATAAAAGAGTAGCTATAGGGTGTCAGTCATGCAGTTATGTATATTGTACCATGCTGGTGTTACAGTCAATTGGTGACGTCACTTCTTTGTGATTGGGTGGGCTATCCAGTACCTTCTAAATACACAACACCAAAATTGGCACCCTATGCCTTTCATGAAGTTTTAAAGGGTTTTTGCCACGATCTCATTTCATACCTCCTGCATCCAGCTCTTCAGCTCTGTGTGCTCAGAAGGGGGCGTGTGTGATTTGTTTGAATTGCAGATCATGTGACCCAGCAGGATGACATCACCAGGCCTTTCCTCTCTTTAGTCAAATAAAGATCTGCTTTGTGCATAACTACATTGTAGCTCAGACGTAAAGTTTTCACCTCCAGACACAAGGGTCCTAGGTTCAAATCCCTGCAGGAACCAAATCTGTGGATTTTTTTTTCTCTCCGTCAGTGCACATATCTCATTCAGGTTTCTTTTTTTAATTTATTTGCACTGTTTGACTAATTACGAAGGAGCACAGAGGACGGGAGTAGAGTGAGAGCATCTGGGGTTGAACACTCAGTAGCTGCCTGAGAGGAGAGGTGATGTCTGAGCATGTGCGACCAGGACTGAGGAGCTCTCAGGCCCGGTCGTATCCTGTGGAGACGAGCTGTAAACAATGGATCACTAAAGGAGCAGCTAAAACAAAAACGGTGCAGAATTTTTAATAATAATGAATGGTGAAAATGTTTGTTATTTCATATGCAAGCTTCCCACGTCAATTTTATTTTTTGGCAAAACCCCTTTAAGGCCAATTCCCAACAGACTACAGAACCACTGGATGCTTATAGGGAATGTGTCATCAGAAATGACCTACTGTTTAGCTCATGTTTTTTATGTTAAATACATTTGTTAAGAATTTTTGTTTCTCTTTTTTTCTATTTTGTATATCACTATCAATATTAAAAAAAAAATCCTAAAATCTTGTAGTTTTCACTTTGGCCACTAGGTCTAAGAAGAGTCTGACATTTCCTGTTCAATAGAGAAAACTTTTTAGCAGTCTCCCTATTATCAGCACAGGAAAGGTGACACCAAGGTGCATAGGTAACACAGGATCCACCATTCACAATTGGCGATAGTCACAGCTCCTCCTCTCCCCCTCCCTGTACACTGTCTTCACAGAGCACTGTCTTCACTCTCCTATAGAAGTCAATGGGTCTGCTGCTGTTCACAGGCTCCTATGTCCATGAAGTTGTTGTAAAGCATCTCCCTAAGTGCTGTTTAAAGCAGATCAGGCAAAATGGCCGCCCCCATAAAAATATACAGGCAAAAGGAATCAAAAAATCTATAGTCAGAAAAGAAATACTGTATCAGTATCATGTTCTATTTAGTAAAACAAAGAATTGGTGATAGATTTTGTTTAAAGGGAATGTGGCATCAAAAAATGATTTTATGTTTAACTCATATTTTCATGTTTAACACATTTTGGCGACGGATTCCTTTCAAAGAACTTTTCAAAATGGTGGAAAATCTTGTGATGGCTCCTGTCAGACACTGGAGATATGAACTTGCTGTAATCAGTTTGAGGCTGGTTAGACTGGGGTGTAAATTCTACTCTTTTTTTATCCTTAAGCTTAAATGGGTTGTCTCACTACAAGGATTGCTTTTTATGTTAAAGGGGTTTTGCCATGATGTAATGTTGACGTGGGATCATCCAAAATGGGTATTTAATCACTTCTCTAAATATTTGTGATTACAAAAAATGAAGCCTGTGACAGCTACAGCATTTCTCAGTCCCCCTTAGTTACCTGAAAGCTTGCATTAGAAACGACCAGGACACTGACAGGCTGCGCTTGCGTTAAACACTTCTTATCTGATGACAGGGAAAATGAATGAGCTTTAAGGGGCTGTGGAGAAAGTGCAGTGTATGAACCTGTGTTTTGCTGTATAGAGAATCCACTGTTGTAAAGTTATTTTTTGAGTTAAGTTTTGAGACGCTCCCTTATTCCTCACTCCTTGCTCACCCCCTCCCTCTCACCCCTGCAGCCTTCATGACTCAGCTGTGATTTGTTTATATTCTTCTCCTGTGCTGATAAGGAGGTAAGTAACTGGTGTCCTGGAAAATCCCCTTTAAAGGTCTGCAGATATATGTCCATTAACAATGTCCTACCTATTCCTAGATATCCCCTCTTGTATGGGTAAACACACCCCTGAATTTAAAAAAATGATACCGTGAAAACAGGACTGCGGTAAAGTGAATCTATGTAGTGAGACAACCCCTTTAAGGAAATATGGAGTTTGGTGAAGGAAGATCACAGGAACAATCAACAACTTGCAGCAGAAGCACGGATGCCGTGATAGCATAGTCAGGAACGGAGCCAAAGGTCATCATGTGAAGAGAAGCCAGAATGTGACAGGCCAAAGGACAAAACAGAAAAACAGGACGACATATATGAATTTTGGCACCCAGATGTCAATTTTATTGCGCGCATTAGTAGTGTAGAATGCACCTGGACCTGTTCTACTGCGGATCATAGACAACTCAGACTCAGGTAAACCACTGTGAACTTGGTTTGGCTGTTCCAGCAATAATGTGTCTAGTTTTGCCGTCCTCCAGTCATAAATGTGTAGAATCATACGGTTGTAGTGCGACACGCCTCCAGAACATCCCCACATCATGGGTGCATTACAGTGAGCCTAATTTTGGAGTGCGCCTGCTCATACATCTAGAGAACAGAGCTGTGACAGTTTTTGGGCTGAAAGGACACCGGACTACTGGCGCAGCCTTGTAAATATATGTCGCCCATTGGTGGAAGGTCAAAGCCAAGAGAAGAACAATGCAAACCCGGTGGACAATCCAAGGGGCAAGCATAGGTCAAGGTTAGTATCAGGATCAATCAGGAATGGTAACCCAGGGAACATGAGCCAGGACAGGACAGGAACCTTAGGAATACTCAAGACATTGGAGTCTAAGGGCTTCTTTTGGGTCGTAATTTTGCGCATACGTCGGCCGTAATTTCGCCGAAATCTGTGCTGAAATACGGCCCAAACAATGAGCGATATGGTTGTCATAGAGATAAATGTAAAATATGTCATTCACACGCCTTGTATTTCATGATCGTAATTTAGTTTGTTGCTGAAAAGTATAGGAGGCACAGATGTGCCTCGAGCTATTACGTGTCATTTGCACAGTTGAAATTAGGTGCTTGCAAGCGCCTAATTCCAACAGTGCAATGAGCGTGTGTCATGGCGCGTACTGTACGCACCACAATGCACTATGGAGAAAAGGAGAGACAAAACTCAGTGTCGAGAGGGCACGAAAAAGGTCGGAACCAGTAGGAGAGGCATATGGCTTGTAGCCATTGGCAGGAGTCGCTGCTGGACCTGGGTCTTGTTAGTAGCAATGATTATACCATCTTTCCCTCACAAGAAAAAAAAAAATTGACCCAACCCGTTTGGCAAACACTGAAGAGTGATACAGGCTAAAATATGGGAGATGTCTACTGTTCAGCATAGTAACTACTTTGGGTCAATCTTTTGACTCCATCATAAGATCATACGTTTATAATCATGTTGGACCACCCCAATGCCAAGGGTGCTTGGAGGACACTTATTAGACCGTCCTTGGAATCGATTTTGAGGAGCTAATGTGTTTGGACGGCCTTAATAACTGTATGGCCTTAGATTGGAGTAATGTTGTCCTTTGCTTTTCTTACACAACCGTTTTCTTGATTTAGTGAAAGTGGTGTGACGAATGAAAAACATCCACTCATGGCATTCCTGTATTCAAAGACGGCTCATTGATGTAAGAGGTCAAAGGAGAATGACCGGAATACAACAAATAAGCTAGCGGCCTGGTACAAAAGGAGTACAAAGACAGATAGCCTATGTAACTTGTCTCATATGGAGCAGAATAGGGAGTTCCGGTTTTGCCTAATGATTCATGCCAAAAACTTGTCTCAAAATTCATCTGGGTTGTTCTCCATACGGTACAACAACAACATGGTGGCCTGTCTTGGAAACCCATAATATAATGATATAGTTATACAAGCCATTAGTTCTTATTGTTCCTCGGTTTCTGTGCTGATCCATGGGCTATTAATTAACCCTGGACCTTAGCCCCTTAAGCCCCAGGCCTGAAAAGGCCCTAATGACCATCTACATTTTCAGTTTTTGCCTCCCTGGTCATAATTTTATCAATGATGCAGTTGAATGAGGACTTGTTTTATGCGGGAAAAGTTGTATTTTTTAGGGTCGTAGTTTGAGTTTACATATAAATTACTGCTTGGTTTAAAAAAAACAAAAAAAAAAACAAATTGCAGCGTGAACATAAATAAAAGCTTTTTTTTGCATTGTTTTTACAACATTCACATTTCACACTTAATAACCTGTTAGATCAATTCTACAGGTTATTACGGTCATGTGGATACCTAGTATGTGTAGGGTTTTTTTATGTGTAATGTACGCACAATAATTTTTAAATTAAATATTTATTTTTATTTATTTTCCAAACTCTTTTATGTTTTTTTTTTAATTCCACTAAGGGATAATTATTGTACACTTTCTTTTACGCTTAGTAATGTATTACTATAGTCCTTTATGCTAATATATCTCACTATGGGTGACATGTATGAATGGGGCTGCACCAGTTTTCTGTTATCAAAAAACTGTAGTAGTCCTGTTCTATAGATGTATGAACAGTCGCACTGCAAACTTTGGTGCGTTAAGTGCCGGCGCAACACTTTTTAGTGCGCCAAATATTAGGGACATTCTGGGGGCGTCGCACCACATTCGTAGAATTAGACACATTTATGAATCTAGGATGAGAAACCTAGGCGCAGAACAGTTAGAACAACCAGACCAGGGTAAAGGTGGTGCCTAAGCCAGACTTGTGGTATTATCTCTACACTGCCCTGTATGTATGACCTGCAGAAGAACAGCCAGACCAGGGTAAAGGTGGTGCCTGAGCCAGACTTGTGGTATTGGCACTACACTGCCCTGTATGTATGACCTGCAGAAGAACAGCCAGACCAGGGTAAAGGTGGTGCCTGAGCCAGACTTGTGGTATTGGCTCTACACTGTCCTGTATGTATGACCTGCAGAAGAACAGCCAGACCAGGGTAAAGGTGGTGCCTGAGCCAGACTTGTGGTATTGGCTCTACACTGCCCTGTATGTATGACCTGCAGAAGAACAGACCAGGGTAAAGGTGGTGCCTGAGCCAGACTTGTGGTATTGGCTCTACACTGCCCTGTATGTATGACCTGCAGAAGAACAGCCAGACCAGGATAAAGGTGGTGCCTGAGCCAGACTTGTGGTATTGGCTCTACACTGCCCTGTATGTATGAGCTGCAGAAGAACAGACCAGGGTAAAGGTGGTGCCTGAGCCAGACTTGTGGTATTGGCTCTACACTGCCCTGTATGTATGAGCTGCAGAAGAACAGACCAGGGTAAAGGTGGTGCCTGAGCCAGACTTGTGGTATTGGCTCTACACTGCCCTGTATGTATGAGCTGCAGAAGAACAGACCGGGGGATAGGTGGTGCCTGAGCCAGATTGGTGTTATTGGCTCTACACTGCCCTGTATGTATGACCTGCAGAAGAACAGCCAGACCAGGGTAAAGGTGGTGCCTGAGCCAGACTTGTGGTATTGGCTCTACACTGCACTGTATGTATGACCTGCAGAAGAACAGCCAGACCAGGGTAAAGGTGGTGCCTGAGCCAGACTTGTGGTATTGGCTCTACACTGCCCTGTATGTATGACCTGCAGAAGAACAGCCAGACCAGGGTAAAGGTGGGACCTGAGCCAGACTTGTGGTATTGGCACTACACTGCCCTGTATGTATGACCTGCAGAAGAACAGCTCCATACATTCTGGTACATTCTACACTACTTTAATGCGATTTACAACTGGCCTGTCAGCGCCAACATTCATACATGTCGCCCTATGTGTCAGTATGACACAGGCTACTGTCAGGGCAAAACACAGTGTGCCCTGACAGCAGACTTACGATGAAGACAGGCCTGGGGCTGCTCTAGATCCACAGAGCTGACTGCACAGACATTTTGCAGGTTCCATCGGGCTCTGGGAATTCTGGTGTCCTGATGAAGCAGGGGAATCGCCTTTGATCATTCCGTAGTCACAGACTGTGGCAATCAAAGGGTTAAACGGCGGGAATAGAAAGGTTTTCTCTGGTCTCTGCCATTCACAGAGACTGTTCTAGGAATGGAGCTGTTAACTACAGCTCTGTTCCTAGTGCGGTTGTTGTGCTGGGAACTGCAAACCTCCTCTGTAGGCAATGACATCTTTTGGCGTCGCTGACAACAGAGAACACGGTCTGCCCACCGTCAAAGACAGTGGGCGATCGTTAAGGGGTAAAAGAGGTATTCCCATCTCATTGATTAGCTTTAAACATATAGGAAAAGGTAAATAAAGGTTATTACCAAACTCATTGCTGTTCTGATTTTGCTTCTCCTTAGAGTTGGGAGCAGAGCTTATCTCCAGCTTTTGCACACAAGCTTCCATAGTTACTGGCCACCTCTCTTTTCTCTTACAGGCTTAAACAGTGGTCTTGATCATGACTCACTCCCTGCTCTGTTCCTTATCTTGAAAGACCAAAGCTTGCTTACATTACTTACTGACAAGCTTAAACTTTTTAGAGCGCTGTAGCCTTGTGCACTGACGATTATAAAACTCTTGCAGTCAATCATTGTAACAGGAATATCTAGGAATTTCAGAGCTGATATGCCAATCACTGCTATAGACCCACCCACAGCCTGGCAGGAAGTGTGAGTCTGAAGCTGGCTGTGGCTCTGTAAAACAGCATGCTGAGAATATCCATTTGGGTAATACTGATAGGATCCTGTTTAGGTTGTAACTTGCTAATATTTGGTCTCAACACCAGATTTGGTGTGTTTGCTAAGAAAGCTTATGAACAATAAGACTGATTATCTAATAATTGGACTAAGTAATCTTACGGAATGTTGCGTTTCGGTGACGAGGTGGACCATGGATGGTATAATCATTGGACTAGGCAATTTTATAAGTGGTTATCATGGGTGGTAAGGCTGGTCTGTTCATTGGGCTGTGCAATCATATAAGTCAACGGTGGTGAATCTATGGTATGCTTGCCAGTGGGTGCACTGAGAGCCCTCTCTGTCTGCATGTATGCCGGGCTGCTCACACGCCGCAAGTATGTAGGATGCGACGGCTGTACCGCACCCAATGTCCCGGCAGTTGCATCCCTCGCATTAATTGTGCAGCGGCCCCCCTCCTGACGTCAGATCACTGCATTGTGCAGCAGAGTTCACAATGTCTCCACGCCTTCTGTAGGAGCTGGTGCGGTTCCAGTTTCCGGGCTGACATCTAAGTGCTTTGTAATATAAGGTAGTTAGCCATTACACTATGGCTAAAATGTACTATATGGATACTCTGGGCTGTATACCTGGATACAGGGGGGCATATATATCTACCTGTCTGCAGGAGGCTTTATACCTGCCTACAAGGGTCATATATACCTATCTACAGGAGACTTCATACCTACCTACAGGAGAAATATATATGACATATATCTACAGGCGGTTGTATACCTACCTACAGGGGGAATATATACCTATCTATCTACATGGGCATATCTACCTGCCTTTATACAGGGGATTGTATACCTACCTGCCTACAGGGGGCACATATATCTAGCTATCTACAGGGAGCTGTATACCTACTTACAGGGGGCATATATACCTATCTACAGGGAGCTATATACCTATCTACAGGGAGATGCATACCTATCTACCTATCAGGGGGCATATATACCCACCTACTTACAGGGAGCTTATGTACTCTCCTACCTAATGGTGGGTAAATATTACTACCTACCTGCTTAATGTAGGGCCTATATACCTACTGTACCTTCTGGCAGGCCTGTATACTTTCCTACCTAATGGAGGGCCAATATGCCTAACCACCTACTTAATGGGGGACATATATATATATATATATATATATATATATATATATATATATATATCTATATACACACCTGACTTATAGGGGTATACCTACATAAAAGGGGATCTACCTTTCTGCCTACCTATTTTGGGGGGTATCTACCTTCTTTGTGGAGACACAAGACAAGACTACAACTGGGCGCACACACGGGTGCCCCATAGCCATCTTACTGTTAGAGGCACATGGGGGTCATTATTATCATTTGGGGCCCTATGGATGTGGAGTTTGTTTTTCCCACATTAAAACCTCAATATTCAGGTTAAATTGCTGCTTTGGCACTTTGTGAGAAACATGTAGGGGTTTGGTTCCAGTTTGGACATTTGGTCTCTAATGTTATAGGTGATTGTATATTGATAGTGAGGCTTATCTTGCATGGTTTGATCATGGGGTTGGGCAGTTTTTGGGTGGTTGTGGCAGTCTTATGGGTGGTTGTGCAACCCATGGCCCAATCAAATGGAGCAATGGAGCATTATAGGGAAGATACCTACAGAGCAGAAATAATCAAAAGGAAGCAATGGTTTTGTGCATAATATTTTATGCAAAGGATGTTGTCAGTCTGGTGGAGGGAAAACCAGAGAGCGGGGAAAGCCCTTCATTTACCAGACTCATCAGAAACCCAGCCCTGCCCTTCTGACTATGCCATTCATCGTTCTGAAACTCTGAGCCGGGACTTTAAGTGAAGTGAACCTTAAATATTCTGCATCTGGGCTTAAGACGTTGAAACAGATAATAGCTCTGAGGAAACAGATGCCGGAATGTATCGCTACTATTTATTTTTAGCTGCACGATCTGTCTTTTTTCTGAATCTGTACAACGTGCTTTAGTGAAGGTGCTGCAAAAACGAAAATCTCACTCCTGACAAATTGATTTGCCATTTAATCTATACTTGTAATTTTTACACAGGAGGAAGATTAAAGTGTTGACAATATGGAGTACAGGGGAACCATTTATCCCCATGCCAAATATGGTGCTGGCAGTCACTGTGCCCCAAAACTGACCCCTATTCTCCTATTGAAAAGACCACCCTCCATGATCACCTCTATGCTAACTAGTTTCACTGACTAAACTCTTGTGGCAGGTTCTAGACTGCAAGAGAATTACCGGTCTAATTAGGTTTATACTGAATGTTAAAGATGCAATCTATATATCTATCTATCTATCTATCTATCTATCTATCTATCTATCTATCTACCCCATATCTATCTGTCTATCTACCTATCTATCTATCTATCTATCTATCTATCTATCTATCTATCTCATATCTCATATCTATCTATCTCATATCTATCTATCTATCTATCTATCTATCTATCTATCTATTTTTCTCATATCTATCTATCTATCTATCTCATATCTATCTATCTATCTCATATCTATCTATCTATCTATCTATCTATCTATCTATCTATCTATCTATCTATCTATCTATCTCATATCTATCTATCTATCTATCTCATATCTATCTATCTATCTATCTATCTCATATCTATCTATCTCATATCTATCTATCTCATATCTATCTATCTCATATATATCTTTCTATCTATCTATCTATCTATCTATCTATCTATCTATCTATCTATCTGTCAGTCTACCTGTCATGCAAAAGTTGCCATGTTAAAACATTTATATATACAGGTATATAAATCTTTGTGTCAGTCTAGATACATACAGTTGAAACCAGAAGTTTCCATACACTATATAAAAAGACACATCTGCATGTTTTTCTCACTATCTGACATGAAATCAGAATAAACCTTCCCCGTTTTAGGTCAATTAGGAACCAAAATTATTTATTTTTGCCAAATGCCAGAATAATGAGAGATAATTTTTAAGGCATTTTTATTACTTTCTGCAAAGTCAGAAGTTTCCATACACTAGGATGACTCTGCCTTTAAACAATTTGGGACAGCCCATATGATGATGTTATGTCTCTGGAAGCTCCTGATAAGTTTATTGACAACATCTGAGTTAATTAGAGACACATATGTGGATGTATTTTTTAATTCACCAGAAACACACTGCTTCTGAGTGTAACATCATGGGAAAGGCTAAAGAAATCAGCCAAGATATCAGCAAGAGAATTGTGGACTTGCACAAGTCTGGTTCATCCTTGGGTGCAATTTCCAGACTCCTGAAGTTGCCTCGTTCATCTGTACAAACAGTTATCCACAAGTACAAACAAGATGAAAATGTCCAGCCATCATACCGCATCTCAAAAAATAAGAATACCACAGAAAAGATAATTGATATCAATAACTTAAGTCAAATAGAGAAACCCATATATATATATATATATATATATATATATATATATATATATATATATATAAATATATATATATATATATATAATATATATATATATATATATTATATGAGCCCGATAGCAAATAAAAAAGATAGTCCTGGAGAACCCCTTTCATTTTCAATGATAATCAAATTTTTTGAGATGCACTAATGTATATATTATCTATCTCATATATATATGAAGTTGAAAAGTCGACACAGGTATATTTATTACATGTAATTCAAACAAAAAAAAATTTTTAGTTTTGGATAGTGCAGGGAACAGTTTTTACACTGGTTTTGCTGTCTGTGTCCTTTTTTAAAAGATTTCACCTAACGTTCTGTATCTCATGTGCAGCTGTGGCATGCTGGCACTGGGTTATCATGGGGCGTGACTCAGTGTTGAATGTCAGCCACGCCCCATAAGTCTCCGTTTGTAACTAGGGAATGTATGTAAGTCGGAACCAGGGGCGGGACAAGGCATTTTGGTGCCCTAGGCAAGTACAGCCAATGGCGCCCCCCCTCGCTCCCCAAAAAATTGCCCCCCCCCACCAATTCCTCTCGCCCCTGCACCAGGCCCCCTCTCTCCCCCTGCGCCAGGCTCTGAAGACGTGTATTACCGCCATACAGTGACCGTATAGTGGTAGAAACTAGTTGTATGTAGACGCTCTGCAGACATATAAGTGATTACACTGCAGTTGCGTTTAGTGACTCACCGGAGACGTCTTTTCTGATCGGAGTCGTTCACTTTCCCTTTTCTTCTCCATCCGCTTCACACCTTCATGCTGATTTCTCCCGGCCAATACTCGTTCCTGCAGATATCTTAGAATCCTCACATTTCCAGCAACTCCTTACATATAGGTATATATGTCCCCTCAGATAGGAAGCTATATAGGTCCCTGCAGTTAGACAGGTATATATGTCCCCTCAATTAGGCAGATATATAGGTCCCCATCAGTTAGGCAGGTATATAAATATAGGGTCACTCAGGCAGGTATATAAATATAGGGGCACTCAGGCAGGTATATAGATATAGGGGCACTCAGGAAGGTATATAGGGGCACACAGGCAGGCATATAGGGGCACACAGGCAGGCATATATAGATATAGGGGACACACAGGCAGGTATATAAGGGCACAGAGGCAGGTATATATAGATATAGGGGGCACACAGGCAGGTATATAGGTGCACACAGGCAGGCATATATAGATATAGGGGCACAAAGGCAGGTATATAGGGGCACAGAGGTAGGCATATATAGATATAGGGGACACAAAGGCAGGTATATAGGGGGCCAGAGGCAGGCATATATAGATATAGGGGGCCAGAGGCAGGCATATATAGATATAGGGGGCCAAAGGCAGGTATATAGGGGGCCAGAGGCAGGCATATATAGCTATAGGGGGCCAGAGGCAGTCATATATAGCTATAGGGGGCCAGAGGCAGTTATACAGGGGGCAGAGGCAGGCATATATAGATATAGGGGGCCAGAGGCAGGCATATATAGATATAGGGGGTCAGAGACAGGTATATAGGGGGCCAGAGGCAGACAGATATAGGGGTCCAGAGGCAGGTATATAGGGGGCCAGAGGCAGGCATATATAGATTTAGGGGCACACAGGCAGTTAAAAATAATAACATTAATACTCACCTTACCTGCTTCCCGGCCGTGCGCTCCTCTTCAGGCCACGCTTCCAGCGCCGGGACGCTCCGCCGACAGCTCCTCGGGCGTACCACCTATGACGGGCTGTGCGTCTAAGGAGAGGCAGCGTCGTGATGACATCACTTCATCGCGACGCTGCCTAGCTGAGCAGCACTGAACCGCGGCGGGTCCTCAGCGCTATGAGGACCCGGAGACCCCGCTGTGCAATCCTCCGGGGAACCGGTCCAACTCTGTTTGCGCAGAAGCCCTCAGCTGTATGTGCGTCCAGCGGATGCACATACAGCTAAAGAGACCACCAGCGCTCCAGGCCCATGGCAGTGTCCTGGAGCCCGGGAGGTTCGGGGCCCCTGCCTGCGCCCCTAAGTGACAGGCAGAGGTAGGCGCCCTAGGCGATCGCCTACATCTGCCTACCCGTCGTCCCGGTCGGAACGATGTAAGTCGGGGACCGCATATATATATATATATATATATATATATATATATATATATATATCTCTGTCAGGCGGGTGGGTATATTTATTGATTTTTTTATTTCAGGTCTAGATGTGACTGATTATATGATAAATATGTGACAACAGATACACCTCATATTCATATAGATCTTGCATATCTATCTGTTTATTTATTTATCTATCTATCTACCTATCTAATCTATATGTCATCTCTCATTTATCTGTCTTTATCCTGTCTATCTATCCCATATCTATTTATCTATCTCACTATCTATCTATTCACCTATCTCATATCTATCTGAACTTTTATATATATATATATATATATATATATATATATATATATATATATATATATATATGTATAAGTGATTACTGATGGGATAGATAGAGAGATAGGTAGTGAGATAATTAGAGAGATAGACAGATAGTGAGATAGAGAGTTAGACAGTGAGATAGATAAATAGATACATAGTGAGATAGATAGATAGATAGATAGATAGATAGATAGATAGATAGATAGATAGATAGATAGATAGACAAATAGGTAAATAGATGATAGATAGATAGATAGATAGATAGATAGATAGATACTAGATAGATAGATAGATAAATAGATAGATAGATAGATAGATAGAAAAGGATAGATAGACAAATAGACAGAGACAGATGATAGATAGATAGATAGATAGATGATAGAAAGCATAGATAGACAAATAGACAGAGACAGATGATAGATAGATAGATAGATAGATAGATAGATAGATAGATAGATAGATAGATAGATAGATAGAAAAGGATAGATAGACAAATAGACAGAGACAGATGATAGATAGATAGATAGATAGATAGATAGATAGTGAGATAGATAGATGATATGTAGATATGGGATTGATAGATAGATATGGGATTGATAGATAGATAGATAGATAGATAGATAGATAGATAGATATGGGATATATAGATAGATAGATAGATAGATAGATATGGGATTGATAGATAGATATGGGATTAATAGATAGATAAATATATAGAGATCTCATATTCATCTCATTCATCTATCTCACATCCTATCTGACTATCTATATATCTTATATTCTGTGTATCAATCTATCTTCTAGCTATTTATCCTTTTCATGTATGTCACATGAGCAATGACATAATAATACATGGGAATAAGATTTCATGCACACAATTCACAATGTTCTGTATTCTCCCATAGATTCCAGGGATTAAACTAGAACAGGCAGCCCCCTTGGGTTACATACAATGCAGATACCAGATATGCTGTGTGTAAGACCTCAGCGGTACATAACATAGTAAAAGAGTAATGGCTTTCCTATAGATATACAGCTTTTTTTCCTTTTGCATATACTGTAACCTTTAATGCCACAATACACTTCTTAATAATCCAATTGGAATAAACCTTTGTAACTTTTTGTAAACTGAGCTCATTGGGTAAAAAATAAACATGAAGAAACATCATTAATATTTTATCCCCTGAATGTGAAATGTTTTTAGTGGCAACAAGTTAATTACAGAGTACAGTAAAAATATTTTCCTGGAGTAAGTGTTCGAGCCTTCAGTTTTCAAATACAATAAATTAAAATAGTTGGCTGTGAGTTTTAATGTCTTTTGCAAACACAGAAGCGGAGGTGTTAGTCTGCAGCAGGTGTATGTAATGGCGCTCACTTCTACTCTGTGCGTTGTTATATTTCATGGCCGGGGTCTGTGACTGTTTTTGACAGGATCTCTGTAAGGAGCATATGCAGCTCGGACCTTCTTAAATTAAGTGATCCGTTTTTATTGCAAGTCAAATTCTTGGGTGGCTTTTATGGCAGAAGCAGAAAAAGCAATGACTTCGATGTGTGTGGGACGAGCTTATTGTAACCTATAGGTTGTGTTTTTTTTGTTCTCTTCAGCTGCATGTGCCCCATATTTGGAGACTTCACCTGCATATGCCCCATTGGGGCAGCGAGCTAGAAGAAATAGGGGAATATGTCATCAAAAGTTGGTGGACCCTACTGGGCTCCTACTGAACTGAGCACGTACAAATCCGAAATAAGTCATGTGACCATCAGGGGCACTATCAAGGCAGTATTGGCAGTGCTCCAATCAAGGCCCCTGAGGATCTTTTTAAGAAAGTGATGTGTCAGATAGGAACATAAAAAGGGTGAGTGGCCTAGATATTTCAGGCTGTAAGGGGCCCTAAAATTACCTATGGCAGCCCTGGGGACCATCGAAGGATATCAAATGAAGTTCACTTGATACTGACGATAAGTGTAGGAGGCGCAGATTTTTTTTTAAAATTTTTTAAAAATTCTGATTTAGAATTTGAATAAATCAAGGGGACTTTCTTATTTGGGGAATTTATCAATCATCTGCAACAGAGAGTCGTTCTTGGTGAAGGATCCAGTATGTCCATACATTACATAAACGACTGTTGATTTCAGTGGATTATGTTATACCATACTTCCCCTGAGGTGGCGCTGCTGAGAAATTCCTGCTACGTTAAAGGGGATGGATCGCTTCGTCGGTTCAGCTGGTTTCTTGAAGCTTGATTCTCTCATTTCCTGAAATCCAGGGGTGTTTCTTCCCCTCCCAGCTGGGTGTTTCTTAACTGAAGGGGGATGACATTGTCCCCCCTTCACTGTTTATGCTCGCTTCCAAGTCAGTGTGCTCTTCCCCCTCCCCTCTCTGACTGAGTCCACATGTCACTGTGTCCTCTCCCTATTCAGTCTTATTTTGTAACAGCTGTTTACATACCACAGGCCTGCATTCAGTCTAGACAGCCTTCTATGAACTCAGAGCACTGATCTCTTCTCCTCTCACAGCTGGAGTTTTGTTACAGTTGAATCCAGTCTTCTACGAAGTCCTCCAGAGCAGCACAGATCTCCCTACTATGTTTACACGCAGGAGCATTTAGGCACCGAGGCACAATTCTACAGTTTTCTGATTGTAGAAGCAGCTGCAGTGTTACTGTGGAGGTACTGGCTGTGCAAAGTGAAATATTCCCGGCCCCTAATTCTGAGTGAGAGAGGCAGGAAAATAGTCTCCAAAAAAATGGGAATCTCGCAAGAGAATAGAGAGTGACTTTTGATTACTATATTTACTATTTTGCCATAGTCAAACTTAAACTCTATCAGTTCTCAATCTATAAAATACTAAAACGTAACTTTTATTTTGTATAACACTTAACCTCTATACACACTATTTAAAAACCTCATTTCTAACCTTTCAATTTATCCCTTTCTACTTCTGAAGGAGTAACTCCTTTTCTATCATGAAGTCTGGTGGAACACCACCTATTAACAGGAAAACCTTATATATACAGTAATTTACTAACTCCAGTAAGGGATCCCAAGCATCCCACTTGGGCAGTCATCCCCAATCCGATGGACATAAAACATATAAGACCGGACCCCTAACCCCTGATGAAGCCAGTTTAGCTGGTGAAACATGTTGGGGAGGTCAGGCATGACATTTTAAATTGTGATTTCTCACCTCTGTCGCCCGCTGCAGAGGGTATCACAGGGAAATCTTATATGTTTTAGAGTTTAAGTTTGCCTATGGCAAAATAGTAAATATAGAGAGGCAGGAATGCACGCTCCCGTGAATACGACCGGGGTCCGAACAGAATGTAAATTAGTAGAGCCGTCAGCTAATGACATAAAAGGAGGTGGAATCCGACCGGCACTGGGGAACTGTGCTTACAGAAACAGAAGATAAGGGACACTGTGAAAACAAGACAGCTTTGCAAATGACATCCAATTGCAAAGTTGCTTGTTTTCACTGTCCCCTTATTCTGAAGACCATTTAATTAAATGATACAACCCCTTTAACTACAGCTGATCGCTGGGAGTCTCAACAGTGAGATGCCCTGTGAGGGGCAAACCAGGGAAACCAAAGAAATATTCCAAATGGAACAAAGTGGACATTATGTAATACTTAATTTCCCCTTTGGTGGCGCTGCAGAGTAATTGCTACCAGGTAAAATTGTAAACTATAGCTGTAATGCCCCGTTAATACCCTGAAATCAGCTTATTATTGAGAGATCAACCAAGGAAACCAAGTGGAAATTCCAAATGGAAGAACCTGTATCCAAGTGGACATTATGTAATACTTAGTTTTCCCTGTTACCAGATAAATTGTGAACCACAGCTGATTGCTGGGAGTCTCAACAGTAGGACACCCTTTGATCAGCTTATTGCTGGGGGAGGGAGGGCCGGGGAACCAAAGGAACAGTCCCAATAGGACAACTCCATTAAGATTTGTACACGTGTTGTAACGAATGGAGGTACTGGTTCCACTGAGCCATCACAAGTGATGGTGCAAGTTGCACCAGGAAGCAAAGTCTAAGGGGCCACTGGTTTTCACCAGAGCCCACAGGATGGTCTTGTAGCGGCAGGTGACCCCCAGGTCGCTACTCCTGGTGCGACTTGTCTGCAGTGGCAGCTGAGGTGTAACGCAGTTCAGAATCACTAGGCTGGCTCGTAGTCGGGGACAAGCATGAAGGTCGGGGTAGGAAGCAAGGTTCGTGGTCGAGGGACGAAGGCAAAAATGAGTGGTACATGATATGAACTGGAACACTAGACAACGCTTTCGGTATAGGCAGAAGGCACTATGGATCCGGCAGGGAGGTGAGGGGAAAGCTGGGTAATACAGGGTCAGTGCCTGGTAATTACCAGCATGCTAGGGAGAAGTTACGTGTGTGTCAGCCAGCAGCGACAGTGCAGGGAGCGAGGAGAGGTGAGTAACTGTAGCTGGGACCTGAGCTGCGAGTGCACCCATGACCCGACATGCGGCTCGCAACGCCACTCGCAGTCCCCGCAGAAGGAATGACAGGGACACGGATGCGCCCATCACCTGACATGTGGGTCGCGGAAGCACCTGTAACACATGTGTTCAGGGTTTCAAAGTCAATACCCCACTTGCCCGTTCTTGGGTCACAATGGCAGGGGTCCATGAAGCTGATAAGAGGAGGTGTCTAGTAAGGTGTACATACTGTGGAGCTGGTGGTCTCTAGCAATTCTTTCTGGATATGTATTTTATTAGAGCAAAATAATTGATGGAAAATAAAGGGCAACGCATTTGGATGATAAAGATCATCAGGCCTGATTGTACTTTCCATCAGCATTTTCTTTCAGTAGTGTCCTTCTTGATTTTCCATCTGCGTTGTGTTGTCTTTGGGCCTGCTGTAGTAGATCGAGGAAATGGTCTTGTTTCCTATTGATTGCCGTGGTGGCTTTTTTCACATGTTGAGTAATTCCTTCTCATTAAAGGACCCCTCAGTAAGACACTGATTATAAAATTACCAGCCAGTCAGCTGCATTTTGTGGGCAGTCCCAGCACCAAGTATTCAATTTTCCTACAGCTCCACCACAGGTGATCTAAAGTATTACAAAATTCCCCTAAAAGTCAATAGGCTGTGGGCTAGTTCACAAGTGTCCTAGGTCCTCCAGAGCAAGAGGCTTTGTTGGCTGTCTTTACTATGGTTAAAAGAAGAGGTTTCTCAATGGGGCCCTCTCGATTACGTCAGAGTTCAATAAAATTCCATTGGAAAATGAGTTTTCTAACTCAGACAGCCCCTTTTATTGTGGTTCTTTAAAAATCAGCTTTGTGCTGCCATCATGCTGGGGCGAAAGTCTATTACTTTTAAGAACTGAAAATAGACGCGTTGTGTGGTAACCAGCAGAGGAAAAAACATGTTTTTACATTGCATTTCTCCAGAATATCTACAAGAGGATTTCACAAAGCATGTGGTTATTATGTAATGACAATCCATGCCAAAAAATGTGTCGAAATCATATTTAAAGAGGAAAATGCCATGTGTAGTATCGGGATTTATTGTTTTCTATGTACTCATAGCAATGTATAGTTGGAAGGCATTCAGAATACAGGCCAGAAAAACTGAAATATAAAATACAGAAGACAAAATGTTAACATTTGTGTATGTAGCTAGTACTTTGAAATACCGATTGATCTTTAAGATAGGTAGAATGGGCAGAGCATGTGGACTCATGGGGAAGCATCATTCTCCTTATCAATGGGCTCAAATAGCCAGTGAAGAAGGAAAGAGCCACCTAGAATTGTGAAGTGGAAAGATCCACCAAAAGTACTAATCGGTATTCAGAAGGATCCAGCATGTCATTGAATTCGTAAGTTTCTTCAAAATTTCTGATTCAGAAGAATTCACCAAGATTTGTGATTTGGAAGGATCCACCAAGAGAAGCATGCATTTGGAATTTAGAGGAATCCAGCAAGAGTTAGAATTAGCAAGGTCTCAATAATAGCTGTGATTCAGAAGAGATTGAGCATTGAAATTTTTAAGTTTCACAGAATTTAAAGAGATGCAGTAAGAGCTGAGATTCATAAGGATCCACTATGTGTTGGAATTCAGAAGGATCCACCAAGAGTTGGAATTCAGAAGGATCCACCAAGAGTTAGGCCATGTCTTCACAGCACAGGATTACAGTCGGATTTTTAGAATTAATTCGAATCCGCAAAAATCCAACTGTAACCAGTGTCCATAGCCTGCAATAGAAAATCCAGGCTGTAGTCTACGCAGCACAGATTTTCTATTGTCGAATTTCTAAACCGCCACATTCCACCGGAATATAGAACATATTATTATTATTATTATTTATTTTAAAGCGTCATTGATTCCAGGGCGCTGTACATTCAAGGGGGTTACATATATAACAATGATAACGATTAATGACTTACAACTGGTACAGAGAGAGGACCCTGCCCGCGAGGACTTACAATACACAATGGAGGAGGAAAGAGACAGAAGGTGAGGGGCAGACGTGTTTGTGGGGTAGTACAGTGGCAGCAGGATTGTTGTAGGTTACAGGCTATCCTGAAGAGATGGGTTTTCAGGTTGCTTTTGAAGCTGGTGATAGTGGAGCAGAGTCTGATGTGTTGGGGAGTGAGTTCCAGATAATGGGGGAAGCATGAGAGAAGTCTTGGAGACGGTTGTGTGAGGAGCAGAGAAGAAGGTCCTGTGAGGAGTGGAGATTGCATGTGGAGAGATATCTGGAGATTAAGGCAGAGATGCATGGAGGGGAGAGGTTATGAAAAACCTTGGTTAGTAACTTGAAATGAATTCGCTGGACAATGTGTAGCCAGTGAAGGGATTGGCAGAGGGGAGAGGCAGAGGAATAGCGAGGTGAGAGCTGGATAAGACAGCAGTGGAGTTGAGGATGGTTTGAAGGGAAGCAAGAGTGCTAGATGGGAGGCCACAGAGAAGGATGTTGCAGTAGTCTAGGTGGGAGATGTCAAGGACATGGACTAACATTTCTGTAGAGTTGAAGTTGATGAATGAGCGGATACGCGAGATATTTTTCAGGTGGAGGCAGCAGGTGGAGATAAGGGCTTGGATGTGTAATTTGAAAGACATAGAGGGGACGAAGGTTATTCCAAGGTAGCAGACTTTTGGGATTGATGAGAATGTAGAGCCATTGACTGTGATGGAGAGATCCGGTGGGGAGATAGAGTGGGACGGTGGAAAGATGATGAATTCGGTTTTCTCCACATTTAGTTT
Source organism: Phyllomedusa bahiana (assembly GCA_025379985.1). Taxonomy (NCBI): domain Eukaryota; kingdom Metazoa; phylum Chordata; class Amphibia; order Anura; family Hylidae; genus Phyllomedusa; species Phyllomedusa bahiana. Next base: position 24,556 of record JAODAL010024931.1, read on the forward strand.
TAGGAGGCGGGAGGAGAAGAAGGAGGATATTGAAGATAGACAGTCTGGGATCTTCTGTCTTCCGGCTGATTCTAGTGCACTTCTATGTATTGGGCCAGCCGAAATGTGAAAACCGACCGCGGTTTTTGGCGCAAACCCACGACAAAAAACAAAGTACGGTGATGTAGACATAGCCTTAACATTCAGAAGAATCCATCAAGAGCTGTAATTCAAAAGGATCTGCCTAGATTTTGAATTCAGAAGGATCCACCAAGAACAGTATTTGGAATTCAAAAGGGTCCAACAAGAGCTGTAATTTTAAAAGTTTCGGCAAAAGTTCTGATTCTGACGAATCAAGCAAGAATTGTGATTTGCAAGAATCCATAAGTAGTAGTATTTGGAATTTTGAAGGATCCAGCAAGAGTTATAATTAGTAAGGTTTACTCATTAGATGTTATTGTGAAGAATCCAAAAAGAGTTGAGATTTGGAGAGATCTACTAAGAGTTAGAATTCAGAAGGATCCACCAAGAGTTGAATTCAGAAGGATCTGCCATGTGTTGAGAATCAGAAGGATCTACCAAGAGTTGGGATTCAGAACCATAGTTTTTACGAGAGCTATGATTACCGTAGTTATAGGCCGTATTTTGGAACGTTATGCAGCGCAATTACACCACAAAATTTAGCCTGAAAGATGCCGCGTGAATATACCCTAAGGCTATGTCTCCACTGCACACAAAAACTTCCATTTCTTCAGTGTTTTCATATTCGTATGTATTACTATAATGGACATGCCCTTATGAGAAAAGCTTGAAACTAGGAGCAGGTTGCAAACTGAGTGTTATGGTGTCTAAAAAAAAAAAAAAGAAATGAAGATTGCAGCCTAAAACGAGAGACTTGTAACTAATTTTATACATGTTCAAAGTATCCTTTGCATTTGTAGAGGTTGCCCAGGATTATAAAAAAGTGTTACATTTTTCTGGAGAAATAGCACCAGTCCTGGCCATCGACTGTGTCTGGAAAATTATTAAGGGGGGGTTCCCACCATAGTCTTTGATGGCATATCGATAGTTTACGCTATCAGAATATAATAGGTGTGGATTCCACTTCTGGAACTTGCTTTTATCATAGGATAGGTCCCCCAAAAGTGTAGGCTCAGAATGGAGAGACAGTCATGCCTGCACACGACTCTATTCTATGTAATGGGAGTTCTGAGTAAAATATAGTTACATAGTACGGTTGAAAAAGACACGTGTCCATCAAGTTCAACCGAGGGAGGGGAAATGTGGGTGAGGGAGAGAGACAAGGACTTTAAGCCCTGCCTACCACTGGTGAATGCCATGAAACTCACAAGGCAAGAACCAATCTGCTCCAGTGGAGACCCCATCTCTGACCCCAGAGCCTCCACCAGCCAGATCCAGAATTTTACATAGCTACGTACGCATTCATATTCTTTAGTTCCAGGTAGTTATCTAAGCCTTTCATGAAACTCCTAACTGTTCCTGCTGTGACCAGCTCCTCAGGCAGGCTATTCCACAGATTTACAGTTCTTACAGTAAAAAACGCCCTTCTCCTCTGGAGATTGAATCCTTTTTTCTCCTGCCAAAGGGAATGTCCCCCTGTCTTTTGAGGGGGCTTCACTTGAAATAATTTTTCCCATACTTTTTGTAGGGACCATTTATATATTTATATAAATTAATCATGTCCCCCCCCCCCGAAGACTAAATAAGTTCAATTCTACTAACCTCTCCTCATAACTAAGATGCTCCATTCCCCTTAAAGGTTTGGTTGCTCGTCTTTGCACTCTCTCTAGCTCCATTACATCTCTTCTATAAACCGGGGCCCAGAACTGAACAGCATATTCTAAGTGAGGTCGCACCAATGCTTTGCACAGCGGTATAACTCCACTCACCTATACTCGGAGCTCCCATAGAACAGATTGAAGGGTAGTGCGCAATCGCAACGTTCTCTCCATTCTGAGCCAACGCGGGTGCCTGTCCCACCTATCAGACTTTGGTGACATATTGTGTAGTTATGCCATTAAAGTCTGTGGTGGGAACACCTCTTTAATTCAACTACATAGTTACGGTGAAGGACTTTTTTGGGTAATTTGGATAAGCATCCAGTGGAGATGGGATCATTATTTTTATACTTATTAAGATGCAATCAAGAGTTGTGAGCAGATGGTGTTTTGTCGTACATCTAACAGTAGTCATGTACCCCAATTGACATGACTACTAGAGAGTGACACATTGAGGAAGAAAACTAGTACTCCCTCCCCGCCAAATCCAGCGCAATGCTTAAGTCACTGACACAGATCAAACCATCAGGACATGAGTTTGCTGTTCACAATGAGGTGACTAGCATGGAATGTCCTTCCATAAATACTGGGCTGAGTCACGGGGATGGTAGTGGCCAGTCATCAGTCTGAAGGGTTTTTTGAAACGAGTTAACTAAATGAAATCAATCTGGGAATGTTAGAAGGAAATGAGTGTGAGACAGACCAGAAAATTACATTTCAGCATCCCAATCAGAAATGACACTTAGTGTTACTAAAATGTTTGGGTAAAAACTTCATGTATGGCCTTGTCCTTCTAAGATATGGTCTTTACGGTAGTTCTCAGACCAGAGGACTTGGTGCACTTGTGTATTTTGCTGTTTCTTTGTCCTTCCTTCTGCAAATGTCCAAAAACTGGCAAGTGAAATTTACCACTCAAATTTACCTACACATGCTGACACAGTTCGGACAGCACTGATCATGTGGGATTGCATAGTAATTCACTCTATGGACAAGGGGAACAGTAACATCCAGTTCTCGGTTTATTCATACATATCCAGAAGAACTAAAAAAGGGACAAGTAATTACTAAAACAAACACGTCTGAGGAACTGATCCTTTCTGTGAAGAGTAGCAGCATCCAAAACTGCCAGTCAAATTGAGTGTTTCATACCACATACTCTTGCAGTAGGATATTTAGCAGCAATGAAGCGCCTTAAAGGTGTTATCCAGCTGTATAAAATTAATGGGTCAGAATAGTCAATCAATTTTAGAAAAGTGGGAGCCCAACCCATTAGCTGATATAAGGGGCCATGATGCTTGTGCATCCTCTTCATTGTGTTTCTACTTGTCATTACCAATAGTAATGGTGATACAAGGTGCTGTAGCACATCCCCTTCAATCAACTGATCCCAGGAGTTGCCCCCCTCCACCCCCCACCAATCTAATATTGGTGACATACCTTGATAATATATTATAAGTTTTGTATGACTGGATAATTCCTTTAGTTGTATAATAAGCTTCCTAGGGTGGTGCCCAGAGTTGGGCTTCTCAAAATGTAAGATGGTCCTCACTGATTTCCAAGCCTTCCAACTTCAGACATACTTTCTAACCCAATAGATATTCTTTAATACATACTCTTATTAAGATGGGCACCTGAAGAAAAGTTACAAATTTCTCTCTCTCAACTTAAATGTGGATCACTGGTGAGGCACAGACACCACCATAGTTTAGCTGGTGAGACCCCATAAAAAGGTTTGAGAAGCTCTGATCTTAAAGGGCTAAGCTATGAATTGTCATTTTTGAGGGCAAAGACAATCCTAGTTATGCAGAAGGCATGCCCAAACTAGTTTTAATCTGGAACAATCAAAAAGTATCACTGATCTGATACATACATTATAGAAACATTCCCCACCCAGTAAGTAGCTCAGTAGCTACAGTTGAAACCAGAAATTTACATAAACTATATAAAAAGACACAAATGCATGTTTTTTTCACTATCTGACATTAAATCAGAACAAACCTTACCTGACAGAGTAGCCTTTAAGCCCATGTTGATACAATACTCGTTTCCCTGTGTATAATGACACAATCTTAGCCGCTTCCGCCAGCATCTTCACAAGGTCTTTTGCTTTTGTTCTTGGGTTGATATGCACATGTCGGACCAAACCACGTTCATCTCTGAGACACAGAACCCTGTCCTTCCTCAGCGGTATGATGGCTGGACATTCTCATCTTGTTTGTACTTGCATATAATTGTTTGTACAGATGAATGAGGCACCTTCAGGTATCTGGAAATTGCACCCAAGGATGATCCAGACTTGTGCAAGTCCACAATTCTCTTCCTGATATCTTGGCTGATTTCTTTAGACTTTCCCATGATGTTACACACAGAAGCAGTGTGTTTCTTGTGTGCCTTAAAATACATTCACGGCTGTCTCTCTAATTAACTCAGATGTTGCCAATAAACATATCAGAAGCTTTTAAAGACATGACATCATCATATGGGCTGTCCCAAATTGTTTAAAGGCAAAGTAATCCTAGTGTATGGAAACTTTTGACTTTGCAGAAAGTATCAAAAATGCTTAAAAAATTCTCTCTCATTATTCTGGCATTTGGCAAATATAAATAATTTTGGTTCCTAATTGACCTAAAACGGGGAAGGTTTATTCTGATTTCATGTCAGAGAGTGAGAAAAACATGCAGATGTGTCTTTTTATATAGTGTATGGAAACTTCTGGCTTCAACTGTACATGTTGCTCCCTGTCCTTTGCATGTTGTTCCCTACCTAGATGCAGATCTTAATACTATTATGCCCTATTAACCCCAGGGATACTGTAGTCATAGCCTTACTGGCAGGGCCAGTTAATATTTTGATGAACACCACATGACTTGATCACCCATGGAGTGGCAGCACAATTGAAAGTGACCTGAAAAGATTGGTTGACCAATACCCTATGGGATGCCTACCCAAAATATCATGGGACAATATTTATATTGCTCTGATAACCATATATTATGGCGACATTCCCGGCCAGTAAGTGGCTTGGTAGTTTTATGTTGCTCTTAGGTTCTCTACCTGTGGCTTTATCAGCTGGACTACATATTAATACCATTAGGCCTTATAAACCTCATGGATAGTGTAGTCATAGCCAGCTCGTCCAGTTAATAATTTGGTAAATACCACATGACTTAAAGGGGTTTTGCCACGATGTAATATTGACATGGGATCCTCCAAAATGGGTATTTAATCACTTTTCTAAATATATGTGATTAAAAAAGTGAAGCCTCTGAGAGCTACAGCATTGCTCAGCCCCCCTTAGTTTCCTGACAGTTTACATTAGACATGACCAGGACACTGACAAGAGCTGATCTGGCCCTTTGCATGTTTGCACTTCTTATCTGATGACAGGGAACATGAAGGAGTTTGCAGGGACTGTGGAGAAAGATCTTTATCTTTTGTAGGGTGAATCCACTTGTTGTAATGTAATTATTTGAGTAAACATTGCAGAAGCTCTCTGCTTCCTGGCTGCTTAGCCCCCACTCCCTCTCCCCCCTGCAGCCCGTTCATGACCTGCATGCTTTATCTTTTCTCCTGAGCAGATAAGGGGTAAGCAACTCGCTTCTTGGCAAAACCCCTTTAAGTATCCCTTGATTGGCACCACATTAGAAAGTGTCCGAAAAGGTTGGTTCAGGGGCGTAGCTATAGGTGGTGCAGCCTAAGGCCTTGAAGCCTAAGGGGGCCCAAAAGCCCTTCTGCCACATAAGAAGACACCAGTATTGGAAACGGTGCATAGTAACTGGGGGGCTCCATTTCACTTTTTGCACTAGGGCCCACGAATTGAAGCTACACCACTGGGTTGGTTGACCGCTATCCTTTGAGATACCTACCCAAAAAATATCTAGTCACAATATTCATTGTTCCTTTCCTCCCTATTTTGACCCTGTTACGAGAGCAGCCTGTTGAGCGTTTCCACCCATCAGCACTGAGCCTCTTTGTATTAGATGCCATTTGGCATAATACACATACAGTAACTGTACATCCACTTTTGTATTTTCTACAACTGAGAGTCAGTGAGTAAGGGGGTATAAGGGTATGTTCACACGGCGTATTGCGGCGCGTTATGTCACAATATTCATACTTCCCTTACCTCCTGGGACAATTAAAGAGTATCACTGTTCTGATAACCATACATTATGGCAACATTGCCCAGCCAGTAAGTGGCTCGACAGCTTCTTGTTGCTCTTCGGTTCTTTGCACGTGGCTCCCCAGCTGGGTCAGATCTTAATAGCATCAGGCCCTATAAATTTCAGCGATAATGTAATCATAACCACGTGGTCCAGATAATAATTTGCTGAATACCACATGACTTACACATATTTTCCTTAGCAGTAATGCATTTCCAATATTCCTATATACCTTGAGGTTTTACTTAGTCTTTAGTGTGCCACCTGATATTTGTGTTAGATGTATGCTATTGCCTTTCAGTGTGCACCTATGCTTACGTTTTTCAAAGTATATTTTAGATGTGCACAGCCTTATTACGTTTTGTAGTCTATTTGAGAAATGGCAATCTCATTGGCTTGCTGCACTCAGCTGCCTCTTTTAAACCATGCAGGATAATCCAATTGCAAGTTCCTACCACTCCCTGAGAAGTTTGCAGTCTGAATTGACTCCTATGAGGTAACATGTTCAGTGTAGGGACTCACCTGCTCTGGGAACCCCTTGACGTTTTGGGAGGTGAGCTTAATACAACTTTGATCAAATACTGTAAACTAAGAGTCCCAGGTTTTTCATATTTTCCTTAGCAGTAATGCATTTCCAATATTCCTATAATACCTTGAGGTTTTACTTAGTCTTTAGTGTGCCATTGATATTTGTGTTAGATGTATGCTATTGCCTTTCAGTGTGCACCTATGCTTACGTTTTTCAAAATATATTTTAGATGTGCACAGCCTTATTACGTTTTGTACCACATGACTTAAGTATCCCTTGCTTGGCACCACATTAGAAAGTGTCCGAAATGGTTGGTTCAGGGGCGTAGCTATAAGTGGTGCAGCGGTAGCAGTCGCTAACGGGCCCTGAAGCCTAAGGGCGCCCAAAAGCCCTTCTGCCACATAAGAAGACACCAGTGGCGCATAGTAACTGGTGGGCTCCATTTCACTTTTTGCACTAGAGCCCAAGAGCTTGAAGCTACACCACTGGGTTGGTTGACCGCTATCCTTTGAGATACCTACCCAAAAAATATCTAGTCACAATATTCATAGTTCCTTTCCTCCCAATTTTGACCCTGTTACGTGAGCAGCCCGTTCAGCGTTTCCACCCATCAGCACTGAGCCTCTTTGTATTAGATGCCATTTGGCATAATACACATACAGTAACTGTACATCCACTTTTGTATTTTCTACAACTGAGATTCCTTCCCACTTGGATTTCCTTCTGCTTGGACATGCTAATTTATTTTTCTGACAGGCCCTCTCTTCATTTCCACTTGGTCAGACTGGAGCATGACAAATAAGGCTTTAAGCAGCGAGGGCTCCAGCATGCCATCTGATCGCCTAGCTAGCTCCCTTATTCATAGCCGAGCAGCAAGATATTCCTTTATAGCATCTCAATAACATTTTGTCAATGCCTTTCGCTGACTGCATTCCATCCTCGGGTCCTTCTAAGAATCCCCTTTCGATGAGCACAATGTGGGCAGCCGGCTTCCCGTCCTCCTGTCCCTCTCAGTGCCTTATTGTTCAGCGTTTGCCAGGGATACATCTCCTTGTCTGATTTGTCATAATTTGGTGTTGACACAGGGGGTAGTAGTTCAGCTGCTTCTGCAAGGAATTCTAGCAAAGAGAAAGGAGACCCTGCCTTCTTTTTCTCAGGAGATGCCTTTCATCTGGAGAGCGTGGGTCACTGTTTCTGGGTAACCCTGTCCGACACCGTCTACCCCACTTGGAAGCTGGCAGATGCCGTCCTGTCACTCAGCTCTTTGTTCGGCAATTACAGTATGCCCTCGCAATATTCTTGGAGCTCTAATATGCATGTATATTTTTATGTAGCCCCAGTCCTGATGAAAAGGGTTTCCTCTTATCAGAACAGAAGGATATGATTTCATCTGAATGGAATCTGACCTCTGGGGTGCCCTCCTACTGACTTAAGCCAGCCATTGCCTCTTGTGCCCCCTTATTCTCACAGGGTAAAAAAAAAATGCACAATTGTCTCGTAAGATCCAAGAGCAGAAGTTTTCGAAGTAAATATCTCCCAGACTGCCTAGGAAATGAACCCAGCTCCACTTTTCCACTTTAAAATATGGGAATGTGAGCCGCTTAAGCCGCTATGTCACATAAATACATAACACCTTTCAGTCCCAGACAGGCTGATACAATCCTACAGAATAGAATTCCAGGCGGAATAAGAAGAAAAAAAAAAGCTCTGAACTGTTCCTTCCTTAAAGAATTCTTTCAAGTCATGATGCAGAGGAGTGGCCTACTGACTTCAGGATAAATCATGCTCTATTCGACTTCTAGACTGGGGAGGCCATGAAACCGGTGGACGACTTCTGTTGTCAATTTTACCATTAGCATGTTCCAAAAGAAGAGACATAGCGCCCCCTCTTATTTTAAATGCCTTTTCTTACCGTCTGTATAAATCAGGATAACATATGTAAAAGAGAAACATGGACCGCACATCCTTGCCATACGTTGATCTAATGCCTCTCAGCATAATTTTTTACAAAAATGAACAGGAGGTTCTTAGTATATTTTTTGATCAAAATGTATTTGCCCACTTGCCACTTCACGGCGACCTCTTTAAAGTGGGTCCCTACACTAAGTGGGCGAATAGGTTTTGATCAAAAAGGATACTAAGAACATCCTATTCATTTTTCTAAAAAATTATGCTGAAAAGCAGTAGATAAACGTATGGCAAGGATGTGTGGTCCGTGTTTCTCTTTTACATATGTAAATCAGGATAACATCTTTTGCCGCAGACGCTACTTATAGAGATGGGAAACAAATCTTTTTCCCCAACTTACATAGTTACATAGTTAGTACGGTTGAAAGAAGACACGTGTCCATCAAGTTCAACCAAGGGTGGGGAAAAAGTGGGTGAAGGGAGATAGACAAGGACTTTAAGCCCAGTCTCCCACTGGTGAATGCCCTGAAACCCACAAGGCAAGAACGAATCTGCTCCAGCGGAGACCCTATCTCTGACCCCAGAGCCTCCCACAGCCAGGATCCAGAATTTTACATAGCTACATACGCATTCATATTCTTTAGTTCCAGGTAGGTATCTAACCCTTTCTTGAAACTCTCTTCAGTTCCTGTTGTGACCAGCTCCTCAGGCGGCTATTCCACAGATTCACAGTTCTTACAGTGAAGAACGCTCTTCTCCTCTGGAGATTGAATCCTGTTTTCTCTAGTCGAAGGGAATGTCCCCTTGTCTTTTGAGGGGGCTTCACTTGAAATAATTTTTCCCCATACTTTTTGTAGAGACCATTTATATAAATATATAAATTAATCATGTCCCCCCGGAAGCCGTCTTTTCTCAAGACTAAATAAGTTCAATTCTACTAACCTCTCCTAACTAAGATGCTCCATTCCCCTTATAAGTTTGGTTTCTCGTCTTTGTACTCTCTCTAGCTCCATTACATCTCTTCTATAAACTGGGACCCAGAACTGAACAACATATTCTAAGTGAGGTCGCACCAATGCTTTGTACAGCGGTAGAATTACATCCTTGTCCCGCACGTCCATGCCTCTTTTAATACACGCCAATCTCTTACTTGCCCTAGAGGCAGCTGATTGACATTGCATGCTGTTCTGTAGTCCATGATCTACAAGAACGCCCAGATCTTTCTCAACAAGCGATTCTCTAAGTTTTTCTCCCCCTCGGACATATGATGCCTGTAGATTATTTTGGGGCTTGGATTATGGTACTAATATGAGATAGAACATCTAAGCACATCTCATTTTTCACATAGATGATAACCGCTGGTGAGGCCATAGTGTGACTTTCGAAGCAAAAGGGCATGAGGACATCCATTAGGTGGTCACCCTGTGAAAAATTTAGCTTCTGAAATCTCAAAAGAAAAGAGCCCTATAGAAAATATGGGTTACCATTAGGTGGTCACCTTGTGAAGATTTTGGATTTTGAAGTCCTGGAAGAAAATAGCCCTATAGAGCAATTAGAGATCTATTAGGTGGTCTGCTTGTGAAGAGTTTTGGTTTTTCTAAGTCCTGGAAGAAGAGGGCCCTATAGAGCAATTAGGGATCTATTAGGTGGTCCGCTTGTGAAGAGTTTTGCTTATGAAACCACAGCAGAAAATAGCCTTATAGGCCATATGGATATTTATTAGGTGGTCTGCTTGTAAAGAGTTTGGCTTTTAAAGCCCCAGAAGAAATTATTCATCTAGAACATATGGGCGGGGCCGGGACCAGGGTTAGGCGAATGTAGGCAACTGCCTAGGGCACCACTTCATCCCAGGCAGAAAAGGGGGCACAAGGAAGTATGGAGGAGGCTGATTTTTCCATTGAGGGTGCTATAAGTCTCATTTGCCTAGGGCACCAGAATACCTTATTTCTGAGGTTTCAAAATCCAAATTCTTCACATTAAAAATCCAATTTCTTCACATTATGGACTTAATAGATGTCCATATCCTCTACTTTTCTTTTGGGGTTTCATAAGCCAAACTTCTTAACAAGAAATGCATAGTTTCTGCTTTCTCTTGCCCCCACGCCTCATTCTCTGGCACCTCCGTTTAGGTTAGTTCAAAAATCTATCACAGTCCCTGGTGTTAGATAACAGGCATTCATTGGGTGGTCCACTTGTGAATTGCTTGCCTTTTGAAACCCCAGCATAAAAGATACCCATAAGGCATATAGACATTTATTAGGTGGTCTGCTTTTAAACAGTTTGGCTTTCAAAGCCCCGTGGAAATGAGCCCTATAGAGCATATAGGCATCCAATAGGTGTTCCCCTTGTGAAGAGTTTTGCTTATGAAACCCCAGAAGAAAAGAGCCAATTAGAGCATATGGATATCCATTAAGTGGGCCCCTTGTGAAGAAGTTTGGCTTATGTAACCACAAAAGAAAAGAGCCAAGGAGAGGATATGGACATCTATTAAGTGGTCCCGTTGTGAAGAATTTTGCTTTTGAAACCCCAGAAAAAAGTGCCCTATAGGGCATCCATCAAGTGGTCACCTCGTGAACATTTTAGCTTTTAAAGCCCTGGAAGAAAATAGCCATATGGGTCATATGGACATCCATTAGGTGGTCCACTTGTGAAGAGTTTGACTTTGGAAGCTACAGAAGAAAATAGCCCTGTAGGGCATAGGGACATCTATTAGGTGATCTGCTTGTAAAGCCCCAGAAGAAAAGAGCCAAACAGGGCCCATTTGGTGGTCCCCTTTTGAAGAACTTGTCTTTTGAAGTCCAAGAATAAAAGAGCCCCAAAGGACAGGTGGACAAACATTAGGTTGTCCCCTCGTGAAGAGCTTTTTGAAGCCCCAGAAAAAAAGAGTTCTATGGGGCATATTGAAATCCATGTGGTTGCCCTCTTGTAAAGCAGCAGAAGAAATGAGCCCTGTAGAGCATGTAGATGAAGTGGTCCTCTTGTGAAGATCCAGAGCAGGGAACCGCTGTAAAGAATGGATGCCGCTTCGGTGGTTTTGTTACAATTATGCGTGGACGATTTTTCAGTCACATAAAACTATTTTTGTTCTACAGTGAAATATGTAGAAGCTGACGGCCAACTGGGAAACCATTTTTTTTCATCCGGATAGGTCAACACCTTTAAAGCATAGCTTGTGTTTTCTCCGACCTCTTCTTTATCGTACTCCTGTATCTACAGTTAATTCATATGCAATGGCCATTTAGCAGCTACAGAGCTATCATGTGGTCACAGGGTGACCCAGGTATCATAGAATTGCATAGGCCCTGATTTCACTTGCACCCATGCCACTTTCTCAGCCCTTTCCGGATAGGTTAGTTCCCAAATCCATCGAAGTCATTTTTATTTTTTTACTTTCTTAATTATGTTGTTTGTATATAATTATGGGGGCGGCCATCTTGCCTGAGCTCCTTTTAATAGGATTTAGAGAGATGCTTTACAGCAGGTACATGGACATAGGATCCTGTGAACAGGAGCAGACCCATTGACTTCTATAGGAGAGTTTTCTAGGCATGCTCTGTGACCTGGGAATAAGTCAATGTGCAGGGAGGAGGAGAGGGGGAGCTGTGACTATCTCCTATTGTGAATGATGGATCCTGTGTTATCTATACACATTGGTGTCACCTTTCAGTGTAATCCTGCCTGTGCTGATAATTAGAACAATAGAAAAATAGAATAGTATCCAGCTTGTTAGAATCATGAAAAATGTCTTTATTCCAAGATGCTTGATAAAGACCCTTATGGGGTTGAAACGTCGACTGTCTTTTATGGGCGTTTTTCTAGAGGAATAAAGAAATTTTTCACCTTTCAAACCTGCTGGATGCTGTTCTATTTCTCTATTGTGCTGTACTTTATCCCTTGGATTTGGAACGACACATCCTTAATTCAGAAGGGATCCAATGTTTGTTTGTGCTGATAATAAGGAGACTGCTAAAAAGTTTTCTCTACAAAACAGGATGTGTCAGACTATTATTAGGCCTAGTGGCCAAAGTGAGAACTACAGGATTAAAAAAAAAAAATGATACTTGTCACGGACGGAGATAGTGGATCCTCTGGACCGCCGCAAGCGAGATGGGGAGCGGGATGGACTTGCTGCGGCGGGAGTTACCCCTGACGTGACTTGCTTGCGGAGGCAGCCGAGGTGTAGCGTGGTGCAGAATCGTCAGGCAGGCTTGTAATCAGGGACAGGCAGGAGGTCAGGACAGGCGGCTATGGTTCGTGGTCGTGGACAGGCAGAAGGTCAGGGCAGGCGGCAAGATGCGTGGTCGAGGAACGGAAGCTAATGGTACGGTACATGGTAAATCAGAACAAGGCTAGGAACGCTTTCTCTATAGGCTAAAAGGCACTAAAGATCCGGCAACAAGACTCAGGAAGGGGCAGGCTTAAATAAGGGCAGTGACCGGCAATACCCAATTACCGGTGCACTGGCCCTTTAAATTTCACAGAGCCGGCGCGCGCGCGCCTTAGAGAGCAGGGACAAGCGCGCCGGGAGACAGGAGCTGCAGCAGGAGCGCGGCCGGATAAGTAGGAGAGTGATTGGCCGGCCGGGTGAGCGTGCCCACCGCCCAACATGCGGGCGGCGGCGCCGCTCGTTCGGGGACCACGGGTGTGCCTGCGACCCCGGACGGGGGTCGCAGGCTCACCCGTGACAATAAAAAATGTAAAAACAACGCAACCAAAAATTTAAAAAATGTGTTTGACATAAAAACATAAGTTAAACAATAGATTATTTTCCAATGACACCTTCTCTTTAAGTTATGTTCACACGACATGTTAAGTCCGTGTGAACGTACGCTTTTAGATGCGTGTTTGGATCCGTCTGTCGGAACCAAACACGTATCTAATACACGTATCTAACACGTATCTAATAAATAGCAGTGTGATTTACATTGCTTCTAATATGAAACACGCATTGGCATTCACACGAGTGATCGCCAATGTGTGCCTCATTGTGTCTTTCGGATCCGTTCCAAGAACTGACATGTCAGTTCTTGGTCCAAAAGATGCAGCAGGAGCCCTATAATAAACTATAGGGTGTGATCCTGCTGCAGCCAACACGTATCCAAACATGCAACTGCTCCATTTAGGATCCAATCGACGCTGCGTTTTTGGATGCGATTTTTGGATCCAAAATCGGATTCAAAAACAACGTGTGAACAAGCCCTTAAAGAACCAATCAGATACTAAAGATAGGTATTGCAATGTGCAAATATCCAAAGTACTACAGGTTTCTGAATAATCCAGCAAAGAGGAAAAATAAATAACTTTAAAGGGGTTGTCCTATCTTGCTGTTTCCACTCTTCACATCCTCTTCAGGTTCACACTTCCTTTTCAGGCAGTGGGCGAATCTACTGCAAAGACTGACATTTAGGTTTGTTATTCCTAGCTGATCCTGTTACAGGAACATTATTTATGCCAGGCTTGTGAAAAACGGTGACACTGTCCAAGCACGATGTCTGACTATTATGTAAGCTAGCAGAGCTGTATTTGTCATGAGAGGAAATGTCTAGTGAGAGAGAAAAATGTACATGCTTTAAAGACACATTGTTAGCTGCTGAGTGTGATCTTTGATGTAACTACACATAACTGTGCTCTGCAGACCTGACAGGATGGCACAAGGCTGCTACCAGGTCAGTAACTCTAAGGGTAAACATTTTTTTTTTATACAAAGATACTGGATCAGCGACTGGAAGCAACTGTGTGCTGCTGATAAGACACAGCAGGGAGTGATAGTACCAGCTAGACCAGATAGGGGTGGGCAGTAACTAGAGAGGCTTGTGTAAATAAACAGGAGATAAGAACTACTCTTAGGGTATGTTCACCAGATGTACTGCGGCGCGTACAGTACGCGCCACAGTACATAGTGTCTTTCGGGAGCTTGCGCATATTAGCAGCCCGCCAGCCCCATTGACATTCATTACTCGCGGTGCGCATTCGCCACGAATAATTGACATGTCACTTATCTCCCAGCGCGTACAATGCGATCGTATTGTACGAGCGGGGAGAGGAGCTGTAATCCATAGTTCTCTATGAGAACTACGGATTAACGTAATTTTGGCGCGCATCTCGCCCGTATTAATGCACAAATTCGACGCGAAATGCGTGCCAAAATTACACCATGTGAACGTACCTTTAGGGCTTGTCCCCACGGCAGGTTTTCAGCCGGTTTTCGGTTTTGAAAGCCGACTGTAAACTGGCTGTCAAACTTTGGCACGGACCTTAATATTAAATCCGTTCAGTGATCCCCACTGCACATATTTTCCATCGAATGGTTTTTTAGACCGCCGGCAGTCTGAAAAACGTAGAACATGTTCATTCTTCCATCCGGTTTTTGGGCAGAACATGAACATGTGAATGCGAAGATGGAGCGGAGAAAAGCCGTCCCTCTACGGCTGTGTACACGGCTCCAAAACACAGCAAATACCGGTCGGATAATCCGACCAGTATTTGCTCTGTGCCGTGGTGTTCGGGAAAATACTTTGGGAAAGTATTTTAAATACAAAATACTCATGACTGAAGTATTTTAAATACAAATACTAAATACTTTCATCCCGAAGTATTTTAAATACAGATACTAAATACTACTTCAAAAGTATTTTCCAAATACTAAAATACTTGAAAATGTAAACAAAAAATTTAATAAAAGCAAAAAATGGATCAGAGGTCCTTTAGACCACTAGGATTAGCATCTACCCTGCAGATATGTCAGTGGCCAGGATTCCTTGTGTCCGACTCCTATAGAAGATGTCTGTCACATGGAGGAGAGGATGCTACAGTAAAGAGAAACATACAGGTACCTTCCTTTAGTTACTATGCCCATCAATGTCAGGCATTTGGGGATATTAATTTAGTTTCAGTAACTCCATGTGCTTCACATTAATAGCAGATAACCCCATCATGTCCCTCATATTAACCACTGTGTGCCCTATATAAGGGTTACTAATATGTGCGACACATGGGGGTACTAATAAAGGACCTTATTTATGAAGTTACCTAATTATTACCTCCATGTCTCATATATTAGTAACTCTTATTTGAGGCACACAGGGGGTTAATGTGAGGGACATGATGGGGTTAACTGCTATTACTATGAGGCACATGGAGTTACTAAGCTGTAATGCACATGACCAGACTTTTTATCTGCAATGGTAGATTTCCTCCCTCGGCTTATACTCCAGACAATACGTTTTCTCAGTTTTTTTGTGGTAAAATTAGGGGCCTCGGCTTATATCCAGGTCGGCATACTCGAGTATATACGGTAATTTTACGGAATGGATTACGCGATCGGGATGATTAAAAACTACAAATAAATCACGCTTCAATACAAGGCGGACTTGCGTTGCTGGAACGCGCTGGAATTTTCCCTCCTCTCGTCGCACCTCGCACGAGATACGAGAAACGAGAGTGATGACGTGACTGTTGTTTCTCTTTAAGTGCGGTGAGGCGGGTTATTTAAATTACAACATTTGTTTTGAATTTAGAAAGTAATTAAAATACTTAAAATACTTCCTAAAAGTATTTTAATTACAAATACAAAATACGGAATAAAAAAAGGATTTTGATTACAAAATACAAATACCTGACAAGTATTTTAAATACTATTTTAATTACTTGTATTTTAAATGCTCCCAAACACTGCGTGGGGACATGCCCTAACTCTGAAATGAAGCACAATTAGGACAGCAAGGTATTTGGTAATAGTCTGCATTTATCTTTGGCTACATGTTTAAAGCTTATCAATGAGCTGCGAATCCTTTTTTTAGGAAAACTTTGGATTACAAAATAGTGATAATAAAATACTTTATATTGGTCGCTGTTGTGATGCCCCTGATGTTTACATCACCAAAAAACGTAATCGAAAGTGCAATGTAGGTACAGGGTCATTTTCTGTTACGTCAATTATGATAAAGGGGTAATATGGAACCTCAGTTTGATTGACCGCTTAATTCTGCAGTTTCTGCTGTGCCACAATCCAGTGCTGGGGCATCGCTGTGAGGTCCATTAAATATTTAGGCTATGTTAACACGATGTTGTGCAGCGCATACAGTACGCCCCCCCAGTACATCGTGTTTTTCGGGAGCTCGCGCTCATATCCGCGTACTCCCGCAGCGCGGGGGAGGGGGGGCGCGGCAGCCCGCAGGCCCCATTGACATTCATTACCTGTGGCGCGTATTCGCCACAAGTAATTGACATGTCACTTATCTCCCGCCGCATACAATATGATCGTATGAGAACTATGGATTACCCCATGTGAACATAGCCTTAGAGAACCTAGGCAACCCCATTTGGTTTTCTCTTATCTGTTTGTACCAGTCTGTCATTATCAGCAGTATGGCTATTATGTAGCTAGGATGGATTTAGGCAAGAGAAATGTTAGAAGAAATGCTCTTCTCCTGTAAAACACATTAGATGGCATTAAAAATGTCTTTCCAAACTCCAGGGGAACATACATGACTTCATGGACTCAGACAGGAAATCTGTGGGTGCTACATAGAGACAGCTATAGATTAGTTTATTCTATGCTGTCAAGTACGTAGTTCCATTATACCTAATGAAGAAAGTCATGCGTTCATTCTAAAGAATAAGAATAAAAAACATAACATTTCTTGATTTTAAATTTAGATTCATTTGCAAATAAAAATTGATTTAAAGGAAACCTGTTAGATAGTTTATACTGTGCTATCCGAGAGCAGGATACCATAGAAAGAGAAGCTGAGCTTCTCTCCTCTATCATATAACCCTATATATCACAGAGCTCAGCTTCTCTCCTCTATCATATAACCCTATATATCACAGAGCTCAGCATCTCTCCTCTATCATATAACCCTATATGTCACAGAGCTCAGCTTCTCTCCTCTATCATATAACCCTATATATCACAGAGCTCAGCTTCTCTCCTCTATCATATAACCCTATATATCACAGAGCTCAGCTCCTCTCCTCTATCATATAACCCTATATATCACAGAGCTCAGCTCCTTTCCTCTATCATATAACCCTATATATCACAGAGCTCAGCTTCTCTTCTCTATCATATAACCCTATATATCACAGAGCTCAGCTCCTCTCCTCTATCATATAACCCTATATATCACAGAGCTCAGCTTCTCTCCTCTATCATATAACCCTATATATCACAGAGCTCCCCCTCTATCATATAACCCTATATGTCACAGAGCTCAGCTTCTCTCCTCTATCATATAACCCTATATATCACAGAGCTCAGCTTCTCTCCTCTATCATATAACCCTATATATCACAGAGCTCAGCTTCTCTCTATCATATAACCCTATATATCACAGAGCTCAGCTCCTCTCCTCTATCATATAGCCCTATATATCACAGAGCTCAGCTCCTCTCCTCTATCATATAACCCTATATATCACAGAGCTCAGCTTCTCTCCTCTATCATATAACCCTATATATCACAGAGTTCAGCTTCTCTCCCTCTATCATATAACCCTATATATCACAGAGCTCAGCAGCTCTCCCACTATCATATAACCCTATATATCACAGAGCTCAGCTTCTCTCCTCTATCATATAACCTTATATATCACAGAGCTCAGCTTCTCTCCTCTATCATATAACCCTTTATATCACAGACCTCAGCTTCTCTCCCTCTGTCATATAACCCTATATATCACATAGCTCACCTTCTCTCCTTCTATCATATAACCCTATATATCACAGAGCTCAGCTTCTCTCCTCTATCATAAAACCCTATATATCACAGAGCTCAGCTTCTCTCCCTGTCTCATGTCCTGCTCTCAGACACAAACCACCTGGAAGATTTCTATAAATCCTTTTTTTTGTCAGGGGTTTTTTTTGTGCTCACTGACACCCTCTGGCCAGTTAAGCAGTTTGTGTAAACTGTTTGGCCATGTTCACACGGCTTAAAATGGGACGTAATTCAGTCCGTAATTATGTGTCGGAGTGCGCAAATTACGGCTGGAATACGTCCCAGTCATTACGGTAATTCACAGTTCTCATAGAGAACTATGGATTACGTCTCCTCTCCCTGCTCGGCGAATCCGCCGGGAGGGGAGATAATTGACATGTGAATTACCAGCGGCGTATACGCGCCACTAGTAATGATAGTCTATGGGCCGGCGAGGTGCCGGCCCCCAGCCCCCGTCCCCGTCCACATGGCGTTATTGCGTGACGTAATTACGCCCTGCAAATAATCCGTGTGAACCTAGCCTAAAGGTGGGGGAAGGGAAGTGACAATTTTTCTGCTTCTGGTTTAAAAAATAGATTTTCAGAATTCAAGCTTGTTTTTTGCGGGACAAGATGTACTTTTTCCATTGACCTACTATAAGGCAGTCCCCGGGTTATGAACAGGATAGGGACGTTAGTTTGTTCTTAAGTTGAATTTTTATGTAAGTCGCAACAGGTATATTTATTAAATGTAACTTCAGCACAAAAGGTTTTCTTTTTAGTTTTGGATAGTGCAGGGAAGGGTTTTTACATGTGTTTTGCTGTCTGTGCCCTCAAGAGAATTTTACCTCATGTACTGCTGTGGCATGCTGGAACTTGTCATTCTAAAGCTACTGTCTGCTTCGGAACATGGAACTACAAGTGCCAGCATGCCTCATTAGTCTCAGTTTTTAACTAAGGGATGTAAGACGGAACGGTATAAGTTCTCTATGAGAACTGTGGATTACCGTAATGACTGGGACGTATTTCAGCCCGTAATTCACGCAGTACGGCGCGAATTAGGGACTGAAATACGTCCCAAAATAAGCCGTGTGAACATGGCCTATAAGTGACAGGCTTCCTGTATTCTGCAGGTCATTATGACTCCAATGATACCAAATTTTCAGAGTTCTTATTATGTTTTAGTTTTAGTATCTTATAACAAATAATAACTTTTTTATTTTTTTTAAATTTGTATCGCAGCAGCATTTTCTGCTACCAATAACTTTTTTGACTTTTTCATCTGTGGACCTGAGACAGGGCTCATTTTTTGCAGGCTGGAATTTAGTTTTAATTGGTACCATTTGGGTATACATCCATCAATCTCATTCCGCGAGAGGGGTGGTCGATCGAGCACCTTGATCGTTTACTGGTGTTTACTATTGCATTTCAGGGGTTAAAATGCCAGGGTCAGAGCAATCTCCAGCACTAGAAGAAGATGCCTGCTATAACTAACAACATTTACCTTCTGTGTATGGAGCAGACTCAACAACTTAGCCATCTACATTCCCACCTTACCAACCTCATGACATTGCTGTACCTCATATGTTGGTAAGGGGTTAAAAAACCCGCTTTCAGATATCCTATTAGGGAATTCTGGGTGAATAGATGAGAAAATCTCATTTAAGACCTCCATATGTAAGGTGCTACTGGTGGAAAAACAGGCAGGGGCCTGGCAGGTGACCCCCTATGTGGGGTAGTGGGTGTACGTGGGTGTCCGACCTACAGGTGTGGGCTTGCTGGGATGTGTTGTGCAGACTTTACCCAGGGCACCAATCTTAGAGCACGTTACATTTCACAGATAGACAGTTGTACTTTAAACACAGTACAATTGCTCCCTTGGCACTTCCTCTCCCTTGAAGTCAGCAGCCTCTCTCTTACAGGTCTACTACATAACTCTCGGTCCCTCAGTGGCCTTTCAATCTCTGTGGAATGGTGCCAGCTTCAAGGCCATGTTCCCACACAAGGGCTGTAAGCTCGTTCTTTCTTTCTTTCTTTCTTTCTTTCTTTCTTTCTGTCTTTCTTTCTCTCCCTTTCTCTCCCTTTCTCTCTCTCTTTCTCTCCCTCTCTCCCTTTCTCTCTCTCTTTCTCTCCCTCTCGCTCCCTTTCTCTCTCTCTTTCTGTTTTTCCCTCTTTCTTCTCCTCTCTTTCTTTCTGTCTCTCTCTCTTTCTTTCTGTCTCTCTTTCTTTCTGTCTCTCTCTCTTTCTGTCTTTCTTTCTGTTTTTCTCTCTGTCTTTCTCTATCTCTCTTTCTGTTTTTCTCTCTGTCTTTCTCTATCTCTCTTTCTGTCTTTCGATCTGTCTTTCTCTCTTTCTTTTCTTTTTCTTTCTTTCTTTCTTTCTTTCTTTCTTCTTTCTGTCTTTCTCTCTTTCTGTCTCTGTCTTTCTGTCTTTCTCTCTGTCTCTCTTTCTGTCTTTCTATCTGTCTCTGTCCCTCTCTCTTTCTTTCTCTTTCTGTCTTTCTCTCTCTCTCACTTTGTCCCTTGGACAGTTTCTCATTCTGTCCATCACGACTTATTGTGCTGGTTCTTCACTCTTCTTCTATTCTCCTGTCTACCTGCCTGTGCTCCTTCTCTCTCGTCTTTACTGTGAGCACCTTCCCAGTGGGAAGGAAGAAGCCTGACTTGGAGCACAGCCGGCTTGTGGCCAAGTGACCCTTTGCTGGAACCAAACTGGAACTGAAACTCTCACTCTCTCCAACTCTGTCTCTTACTCTTGTTCTGACAACAGCACATGACAGACCCCTCCTTATAACTGTGTGACCTGCAGCCCCTCACCTCGCCCCAATTGGCTGAAGAACCCACGTTTCCTTCTGCTCTCACAAGCTGATTAGTCATTTAAAGGGGTTTTGCATGATGTAATGTTGACGTGGGATCCTCAAAAATGGGTATTTAATCACTTTTCTAAATATATGTGATTAAAAAAAATTGCAGTCTGAGAGAGCTAAAGGCTGCCTAACCTGACCTTAGTTACTTCAAAGCTTCTATTAGATACGACCTGACAAGAGCTGCTGGCCCGGCTTGTGCAGAGAACACTTCTTATCTGATGAGACTGAGCTGCAGAAGCTTTCAAGGCACCGGGTCGAAATATGTTGTGTTTTGTATACAGAATCCACTAGTTGTAATGTGATTATCTGAGTAGATCCCTGCTTTATCTGATGGCAGGGAACATGAAGAAGCTTTCAAGCTGCTGTGGAGAAAAGGTGTTGTCTTTTGTATACAGAATCCACTAGTTGTAGTTTGATTATTTGAGTGAACATTTCACATGATCCCTTATGCAGGCTCTGTGCTCTGGCTGTGTCTCTCGCTCTCTCAGCTCAGCGAGGCTTTATTTACATTTGCTTCTTAGCAGATAAGGCACGTCCTGGCAAAACCCCTTTAACCCTCCCCAACCTATGTACAACATACACAACCTACAATGTACGTGACATACAATACCCAATATACACCACTGTTTGTAGGGTTGGTCCCACCCTTTGCACATAGGTAAGTTGGAGTTGAAATTCGCTACAAAGAGTGTCTCTTATCCTGGAGGACCCAGCACGTCCACTCATTCTATTTGCAGCCCCCTGATTTCGAGAAGTACCATGTCAGACCTCGTTTCTCCTGTGATGGCGCTGCAGAGAAATTGAACACTTTTTGCCAGTTACCAAAGAGAATCCAACTGATCTCTGGAGGTCGCAGCTAATTTTTCACGAACCCTTGTAACAAAATAAGATGAGCATTGCACAAAGTCCTAGTTTTTGGGCTACATGTGAACAACCAGAACATCTGCTGAAGAATAAGACACACGATAGAGTACAAGAAGCCGAGCTGAAATACAGAACTTGCCCATGTTATTACCGTAACCTGCAAACTATTTCATCTTTTAAATTATAGTCCATTAACCTGTCAAGGAAAGACAAAAATTGAACAGAGGTCGCAGGTCAACTGGCAAATATCAGGAGACAGCGATATTTGTTTTCAGGCGAGGGTTAGACGGGATTGCTGCTTCACATCCGACAAATGACTATTTTTTTTCTCTGTTGACATCTTAAACAGTGAAGGAATTCTAAAATTGTTTGTTATGTGCAAACAAACTCTACAAATGATTTCAAGGTTTATTTTGTCTCTCTTACATTCTTCATATTTATCTTCATTTTACCACTGAGGGATATTCTGCTCTTTGCTTGTAGTTTATGACCCTTCAGAATGGAGATTATCGAGGCTGCGAAGTGTTTGTAATGTCATCATATTTACATCGTGCCTCTCCGTGTATCAAGGATATACATCAGTGTTTTCTGGAAATATGCAGAGATCTTCATGGGGAGCTACAAACCGCAGATTTTACTGCTCCCAAGCATAGGATAGAAAAAAAAGGCAACTATGCGGGTTGTTTGCTAAAAAAAAAATGGACTGTTTTATGTTTACTGCTCTACGCAGACCCCTGTGGCAAAGCTCTGCACGGGAGCGGCCCGCACCCAGGCCATTTTTAATTAAGATTATTAAATATAGCACAAATCTTTTAACGTGAAATTTTTACTTGAGTGATAGATAATAAAATAGTGAGAGAGAGAGAAATAAAGAGAAATGACAATTATAGACAGAGGAAGATAGAAAGTAGATACAGGATAGGTAAAAGGATAGAACTTAGAACAAGATAGAACATATATTACTAGATATATAAATAGAAATATCGATAAAGTTACAAGAGAGGAGGTTGATGTAAGTTTACATTGATAGATATATAGAAGTAGATAGTTAAGAGAGATGCATAGGAGGCTGATAGAGAGGACATTAACAGACTAGATAGATAGATAGATAGATAGATAGATAGATAGATAGATAGATAGATAGATAGATACGGACGGATGGACAGATAGATGGATAGATATTTAGATAGATACAGACAGATAGACAGATAGATAGATAGAGAGATAGATAGATAGAAAGATAGATAGATATGAGGTAGATAGATATATAGATGGAATAGCATACAGAATATACAGAAGGATGGATAGATATCCCAAATTTTAGTAGATAGACAGATACATAGATAGAAAGATAGATAGACAGATAGATAGATAGATAGATATGAGATAGATAGATATGGTATTAATAGATTATACAGATAAATAGCTATGAAAATTGAGACAATAGCTAGGTAGATAAAGAAAGAGATACATAAATGGATAGATAGATAAATAGAATAGCAATACATAGATAGATGTGACAAATATGAGAAAGATGAGATTGAAGTGAGATTTGATTGCTAGTTATACTGTATATAAAGTACATAGATATAAGGTAGATAAAGATAGCTTTAAAGGGGTTGTCTCACTACAAGGATTACTTTTTATGTTAAAGATCTTGCAAAAACAAATCACTTTGCAATTAACAATATCGTAAGCATTCCTAGATATCCCCTCTTGTATGGGCTGCATCAGCTTCTCAGGTCACTATAGTTACAGACCTGTTTGATCTCTCCTGATAGGCTGCCAGCACTGGCTGCTATAGCTACAGACCGGTTTGATCTATCCTGATAGGCTGCCAGCGCTGGCTGCTATAGCTACAGACTTGTTTGATCTATCCTGATAGGCTGCCAGCACTGGTTGCTATAGGTACAGACCTGTGTGATCTATCCTGATAGGCTGCCAGCACTGGTTGCTATACTTTTTTTTTACTGAACCCCCAAAACTGTAAAAACTGAGCTTTTGGGCACTGAGTATGATTTAGCAAATCCAAGCACTCTGTATAACATATCCATGTATATGAGAGTTAGGCGTTATGTGAGCCTGCAAATGTCACCAAATAATAGCTTCTGGGTGTGGGAAAGATGCAGCCAGCAATACCAAACTCCCTAACTATTGATGTCTATGGAAAGGAAAATGCTATCTAACTAACTACTGTCTGTACAGTAAAGAGAGTGAGCTGAAAATAGCATTCACAAGGCAATACAGGGAAATATATATAACATGATCATGGGATTTTAGCAGCCAATGAGAGCCCTACACCTCAGCGATTATGTGTTTGACACCTCTCTGTGCTCTGCACTGATTGGATGGCCGCCAAAAGTGCAGAAAGGTGATTGGATGGCCACCAAAAGAGCAGAAAGGTGAATGGATGACCACCAAAAGGGCAGAAAGGTGATTGGATGGCCACCAAAAGTGCAGAAAGGTGATTGGATGCCACCAAAAGTGCAGAAAGCCGCCGAAAACGAAACTGAAAATGCCGCGTAGAACTAGAACTTTAACGAACCGTAAAATGTTCGGGTCAGTTCGAATTCTAAAAATTCAAGAAGTTCTACTAGAACTTAAAGGGGTTGTCTCACTACACTGAGTCAGCTCACCTCTGTCCTGTGTTCTTGGTTTCATTTTGAATTCAGGGCGTGTTTACTGGCTTCTACTAGGCTGCAGTAGAAGTCAGGTCTGTAGCTATAGCAACCAGTGCTGGCAGCCTATCATGAGAGATCAAACAGGTCTGTAGCTATAGCGATGCAGCTGATGCAGCCCATAGAAGAGGGGATATCTAGGAATAGGTAGGACACTGTTATTGCAAAGTGACTTGTTTTTGCAAGATCTTTAACATAAAAAGCAATCCTTGTAGTGAGACAACCCCTTTAACTTTTCTAGAACAGTTCGATCAACACTAGGCTCTACTTTGTATCACATTTTGGCCAGAGCCAAGAAGACAACAGAAGACCGGGGAGAGGCCCAACAGAAGCAGCAGAGTTTTTTGTTCTTGTATTTGGGCGGCGATAGTTTTTTATTTTAGATTTTAATACTGTGGAAGGTCCCTTTCCTATGTGTGACTCGTTTATTAGTTTATGATTATTATTTTAGATGCCTCTTCTTTTTCATCCATTGCCGCTCCCGGTTGCCGGGCCTTTGGGACTCTATCCACTGAATAACATAGGACGGGTTTCTCGGTGGATCTGGATTCCCTCGTAGTAACGTTTCATTCTGCTTGTGATTGACTCCTACTCAGATCACAAGTTCTACATTTCCACACCGACTGATATATATATTTTTTTTTTATTTAACTACAGAGAAAGGAAACAGGAAAAGGGAGAGAAAACCAGGAAGATGGGGTCAGAGGAGGAACATAAGGAAAGAATTACTGAATTAAAGATTACGCTGTTTACTTGCAGAGAACATGACTACTTATTTCAGTCTTACAGGAACTCATGTACAATAATGAACGACTACCCAGAAACCCGAATCCTCCAACACCACAACTTTATGTTACATACGACAGCTAATTGCAGTTTTATTCATTGTCCTGGAAATGTGATTGATGCTGAAATGGCCTCACTGATTCATAAACCACATCCATTCAGGACTCTCCGCTCAGGAATTTCCTGTATCACATGGCAGACGACTTTCTTGCCTGGTGAGTGTATCAGGCTTGAACGTTCGGTGACTTAAAGGGGTTGTCTCACTACAAAGATTATAGTTGAAAATGTGGGGACCAAAAATCTAAGGATGTACGTCCTTGGTTACTATTGGCAAAGTGCTACGGTTTTAGAAAACGGGCTGGTTTACATGTGCTTAGCAACGGTGTTTGTTTACTGGTCAGGGAAGCATTCTATCCTGCCCAGGTCGTGCACATGCAAAGGAAAGGCAGTTAAGAGGAGGGGCAGGGATGTGTGTATTGGCCGGCACAAAGGAGAAGCAGTGAGAGGACATGCAGAGGGGTTGTGTGTATTGTATCCTCTTCACTGCTTCTCCTCCTTGCCTGCCAATACACACATCCCTGCCCCTCCTCTTAACTGCCTTTCCTTTGCATGTGCACGACCTGGGCAGGACAGAATGCTTCCCTGACCAGTAAACAAACACCGTTGCTAAGCACATGTAAATCAGCCCGTTCTCTAAAACCGTAGCACTTTGCCAATAGTAACCAAGGACATACATCCTTAGATTTTTGGTCCCCACATTTTCAACTATGATCTTCATAGTGAGACAACCCCTTTAAAGGAGTTGTCCCCCAGTGCTTTTTTTTTTTTTTTTACAGAGCCGCAGCCAGCTTCATATTAACATTTCCTGGTCAGGCTGTGGGTGGTTCTATAGCAGTGATTGACATATCAACTCTGCTATAGCTAACAAATGGAAGTTTTCCAGCAGATAGGATATTGAAGCTCATTTCTTTATTAGATACAAAAGTGCAGGTGAACACTACAATCAAGGTGAGCTAACGCCCTGCAAGTTTACCTATTATCTGCTATAGCTAAATTATCCTGTAACAGGGACATGAGTGCAGGAGGTTTGTAAACTGTAGTGCACAAGGCTACAGAGCTCTATTGACTTGTCCCAACGGCATGGTGTTTTGGTCAGTTTTTCAGACAGTATGCGGTTTTGGAAACCGTCTGAAAACAAAAATGCAACGATCCTCATAGAACTTAAAGGGGTTGTCTCATCTCAAGGTTTCATAGGATGCATGAATGAAATAATGCTGCTTTGCTCTGTCACTTCCTGGTCAAGCTGTCTGTAATTAGCATATGAGCTCCTTGTATTCAGACTTCTCTATTTATTAGTCTAGATTAGCTAAATTACCTTCTCTGAGAGAAGGTAATTTTCTCAGTAGAGTAATTACTGTCTGTTGTCTGAAAGATCAGATAACACACAAGCTCTCACACTGCCAGCTGCAACCAGAGGCGTAACTTCAAGCTCTTGGGCCCTAGTGCAAAAAGTGAAATGGGGCCCCCCAGTTACTATGCGCCATTTACAATACTAGTGTCTTCTTATGTGGCAGAAGGGCTTTTGGGCCCCCTTATGCTTCAGGGCCCGGTAGCGACTGCTACCGCTGCACCCCCTGTAGCTACGCCCCTGGCTGCAACATCACTCACTGCTATCAGATAGAACAAACAGCAGGGGAGAAGGAGTACACAGGTCGGTCACTTGGGAAACTAGAAAGCCCTCAGAAGGTGATAAAATCACTTGAAGCTCCTTAACAAAAAAAGATGAACAAAGCAATATATTTGGAAAACGTCTTCATTTAGTGTTTTGAAAGCTAATCTTTGTGAGACAACCCCTTTAAGGGTGCGTTCCCACGGCAAAGACCAAATACAAAATAGTATTTTGTCTTTTTTTAGCATGCAGGGGGGCGGCTTTTGTCCGCGGTTTGTGGATGAAAGCCGCCCTCCTGCACACCGACATGTTTATCTTCAGCCCAAAAACCGGGTGGAAGAATGAACCAATAACCTGTGCTGTGGGGAAAAGCAGAAAATCCAATCAGTAGTCCCCACTGCATGGATTTTCCACTGGACGGTTATTGACACCGCCGGTGGTCTGAAAAACTTAGACCATGTTCATTCTTCCGCCCAGTTTTCGGGCAGAGCATGAACAGATGGTTGCGAAGGGGGACGGCTTGAAAGCATAAACTGCAGACAAAAGCCGTCCCCCTATGTACCAAAAAAAAACCAAATATCTTTGGTCTTTGCCGTGGGAATGCACCCTAATGGGTTAAAGCTTGTCAGTAAGTAATGTAAACACATTACTTACTGAGAAGATAAGGGACAGAGCAGGGAGTGAGTCATCATCCTGACCAATGCTGCAGCCTGTCAGAGCAGAGAGGTGGCCAGTAACTAGGAAAAACTTAGGATATAAGATCTGCTCCTAACTATGCAGAGAAGCAAAATCAGAAAAGCAATGGTTTGGCAATGTTATGTCTTTTTTACCTTTCTCTACATGTTAAAAGATAATCATTTAAACAGGAATACCCCTTTAAATCTGTCTTGTTATTTAAAATCAAATCAAAAGACTAGATGGAATTCAGTAATAGTCCTTTAAAGAGCAGTATACCAAATATAGTCCTCACCATATTAAAGATAAAAATGATGGTAATTTCATGAGCAGCCTGACACCACTAGACTCCTAACCAACCGGGAAAGGATGTCCTAGTGCCTCCATGCCATATACACTGACAAGCAAAAGGGTAACAATGTCTTGAACCTTTGACTTTCAATGTCTATATCTCACCATCCACTACCGTTTTGAATGTGAGGCTACCATCATTTTATACACTATCATCTTGGCTCTCATACATCAATTTGACTTGCTATTTAGCATATGCTTCGTTCTGCAGATTATTGTCATGTAACTGCATTGTTACTGTTTTGCTCCTGGTGGTGGAACAATTTTTTTCTTCTTGTATACTAGTGGATGGTGAGATACGGAGCCTGAAAGTCAAAAGTTCTAAACATTGTTACCCTTTTGCTTGTCAGTGTAATTTTGACCACAATTTCTATTTCCTTGTGTGCAAACAGTAGCGCACTTGTGGCATCACATCCCTATAAAGGTTCTCACCGTCTATCGAAATGGGCACCAGACCAACCTGGCTGTATACCCCTATTCTTAGTTATTGTAGTACTAACTCTTGCATGTATGAAAATCATGTTTTCATTACATTTCTAGTGCTAACATTAAAGGGGTTGACCAACATTGTTTGAAAATTCTCTACTTCTCATGACTGTAAGGGGATGTTCACAGGGCATTTTTGAATTTCGGGTACATTTTACTCACCGAAAACGGACCCCAAAACATATTCAACAATGTTCAGTGTGATTTTACATTGAAAGCGATGTAAAACATGTATTGTTGTTCAGACGATACGCTATTTACATACGTCTTTCGGATGCTCTTAACGGATCCGATCAAAGAATTGACATGCCAGTTCTTGATCTGTTTTAACCTATTTAACCGCTTAAGCCGAACGCCTGAAAAGTAGTTAATGACCAGAACATTTTTTTAGTTTTCGCCTCCTTGCGATTCAACAGTTGTAACTTTTTTATTTTTCAATGATGCAGTTGGATGAGGCCTCGTTTTATTCGAGACAAGTTGTACTTTATGGGGGAATAGTTTAAGTTCACTTATAAATAATTGCAGTTTTTTTTTTATTTTTTTAAAATTTTTTTTTTTTTTTTTTACACCATTCACTTTTTCACATTTAAAAAACTTGTTTTTTAAAATTCTACAGGTTATTAGGGGCATGTGGGTACCTAAAATGGTGGGTTTTTTTCGTGCGTGTAATTTAATGCACAATTTTTTTTAAAATAAATATTTATTTTTATTTTTTTATTTATTTTTTTCCCTTTTTTTTATTTTTTTTTTTACTCTCAACAAAAAGGGAGAATGTTTAACTTTTTTTTAAATGTTTTTTTTAATTTAAATGTAAAAATTTTATTGTCAGTAATGTTTTTAGCATATTAATATATGTATTTCTTTTCAAATTCTGTGTCGTTTTACAAAGGCAGTGATCGGGGAAAAGCCCACAGGCGGGCTTGATCACGGGTTTTTGTTAAACAGAAGCTCTGGGGCCACTTTTGGGCCCCCGGGGTGACTGTGCAGCCGTTCCCTGGGCTCCCGTCGGGTCCCCCGGGGTTTGTTCCACCCCCCCGCAAAGCGGGGGGAAACCCCTTTGATTGCGCTGGGGGTAACGCCCCCCCCCGCAATCCAAAGGGGTTTAAAAGGGCACCGGGTTGCGGAGGTTTCCTCTGCCCCCCCCGGGTGCTGCAGGGGTTCCCGGGGAAAAATAAGGGTAGGTAGAACACCCCTTTTCCCACGCAATTAAAGGCCCCGGGGGCGCCCCCAAACCCGATGCTGCAGCAAAAGTCTAAAGTTTTTGCTGAGACGAACGACCCGCGTCGGCGGGGGCGGCCCTTTTAAGGCCTTGTTCCCCCGGGGCCCTTAAATTTCCCGGCGAAAATTGTGCGGGACAGCCTGCACCCGACCCCAAACTAGACTCCCCGGGCCCCATAAAACTGTCATTATCTACGCCGTAAATAATTCCATTTCACTTTTTTTCCCCCCACCCCCCCCCCCCCCCCCCCCCCCCCCGAGGCGGTTTTTCCATGAGCTGGGGACTACCAGTTTTCCCTGGTACGGATTGGGCCGTTTGAAGCCCCAAATACGGCACCCCAGAAAAGGGCTGAAAATCCGCCCAGAATAAGCCGGGGTAAATGGTGGAAAAGGGGTTTTAAAAAATACAGTATAGGGTTTTTTTTCTGCTACACAAAAAAACGTTTTCCAAATTTCGCCCCGCACTCTAGGTATGTGTTTGGACACATTTTACGCAATACATTTTTCGGTTTGATATGCCTCGTTACGTTATAGTGTACTGTACAGTACTTTTTTTATTTGCGTTTTCCCCCTCCACTTTTTGAAAACCCCAGGGATAAGGGGGGTATCCCTGTAGTGTAATCTGTGGAAAAACAGACACTTTTTGGAAGTTACAGCCCCATCTCGACTTGGTTCTTAGGGGGATACTAAGCTGGCAGTCCCAGTGGAAGTCAGAAAGATGGACTCTCTTCAGCGGAAGACTTCCATGGGAAGGTTTTGTAGGGACATAAGTAAGATAAAGTGGGACCAGTAAAACCTCAACGTTTAATAAATCATCTTAAAAAATCTTGCTAATAGATATTCGGCCGTACGTCAGAGCATGTCCATAAATTAAACAATTTTAAGAAGCTTATACTCGGAGTTTTTAGTTGCGACCATCCCGGTCGTTCCCATCCGTATCAGACAAAGTGCCCATCCATTAGTGGGCTGGAGACGCCAGGTGCCTGAGGAAGGGGAGGAGTTTACCCCGAAACGTCGCACAGAGGTGTGTTACCTCTGCACTGGGTGTTAGCTGCATTAAAGGGGTTTTGCCACGATCTCATCTCATACCTCCTGCATCCAGCTCTTCAGCTCTGTGTGCTCAGAAGGGGGCGTGTGTGATTTGTTTGAATTGCATATCATGTGACCCAGCAGGATGACATCACCAGGACTTTCCTCTCTCTAGTCAAAGAAAGGTCTGTTTTTGTAAAGCATTGTGAGTAGCTGAGAGGTAAAGTTTTTGCCTCCAGGCACAAGGGTCCTAGGTTCAAATCCCTGCAGGAACCCAACCAGTGTTTTTTTTCTCTTAATCAATGCACAGACCTTCGTTGAGGTTTCTTTTTTATTTATTTGCACTGTTTTACTAATTACTAAGGAGTACAGAGGACGCGAGTAAGTGACTGCCCCTGGGGTTGAACACTCAGTAGCTCCCTGAGAGGAGACCGTGATGTCTGAGCTGTCAACCAGGACTGAGGAGTCTCAGCCCTTGGCGTATCCCCTGGAGACGAGCTGTAAACAATGGATCACTAAAGGAGCAGCTAAAACAAAAACGGTGCAGAATTTTTAATAATGATGAATGGTGAAAATGTTTATTTCATTTGCAAGCTTCCCACGTCACTTTTACTTTGTGGCAAAACCCCTTTAAGCAGCTAACACCCTCTGGCTATGTAGCAATATCACGCTTAGCGACCCTAGGACATACTCATATGTCCAAGATCGTTAAAGGGTTAATCTAATGTGTATGGCTACTTTTAGATGTAGTAACTAAGGGTGACATGTATGAACGGGGCTGCAGCAGTTTTCTGGCCTACACTGAGACAAAAAACTGTCTTGTTCTATAGATGTATGAACCGTCCTACCCCAAAACCTGGCGCAGTCTGCAGAAGACGAGACACATGTGAATGCGCTAAGAATGCGCTCTGGTTACAGATATTGGTAAATGGTATTATCTCATATATCGCCATTACTTACGTAAGTCCCGATACTAAACATGATGGTTTGGAATTTTTTCGTCAGTATAGAGGATTAAAGATTGAATAATCTGGAAACACAGAATTCCAAAAAGATAGAAACATATGGTTCCTATACACAAATCCATCCAAAAATAGAGACAGGATGTAAGGCTCTACATTTGATTCCGTCTACAGTTTTGATGTTTACATGACCTTACAGTAAAACCGAATGTAATTTCCACTGACGAGACTACAGAACATCCTTGTATCAGTTCTTGGTCCTGCAAAATCTTCCGCCGCCTGTTTTTCCTCTTCTGGCCTATAAATGGGTCACTTCCTCCAGTGACATTGCACATTGACTTAGTAGAGCAGTGTTGGTATTTTGGCTATAACACAGACGCATTTCTCTGTTTGTTTGATACAGTGTTGAGAACCAGACAGCTTTAAGCTTTATAACAAATGATGACATCAAACATGTTCGCTCTTTACAATGCACAGTTGTTTTTTCGATTAAAGGGCTTGTGTACATCCATGAATGAATAACACCAGGCGGGGATGTTATGGCTACTTTCATGGTCATAGATAGAAGAGGTTAGGTAGACTTGTCCTTGAATGAACATTCCACACATCTCTGTGTACGATGAGCTTGCTCATTCTCTTTATAATTAAAGGGGTTGTCAACTAAAAAAGTTCCATGACAGTGGAGCCAGGGCGGGCAAAAAAAAACTATACCTACCTGTCCCCCACCACTCCAGAGTTCTCGGCTATCTCCAACTCTTCATTTTCGGGTTCTTGTCCATCATAAGGCATTATGAGACAGGAGCTGAGAAGATCGAGTACCCTCTGTTGGATGTAAAAAAATCCTCAATTTGCTTTAAAAAGCAAAAGGGATATTAGCCAAGCCAGTATCACTCATCTGCATACAGCTGTTTTGGGGTTTTGCCCCTCATCAGTGCAGAGCATAGTGTACTGGCTGGCTGGGTGGGAGGCAATGAGTGGCTCAGAAAGGAAAACATCTCTCCTTGAGGAGAGCACCATATACAGTAGGTGTGTGGAGATGTGGAATTGCCTTTTTGCACTCCACTAGGCACCTACTGGGGTTCTTCTCCAGGCAAAGAGTAGAGGCTCATGCTCTATTCACTTATAGTGGAGGGTGAAGCTCTTCAGCAAGATTGGGGCAAAATCCTGGAAGTGAAGTGGAGTGACTCGATGGAGAGCTTTAAAGTGACGGGGGACAGATAGGTAATGTAACCGTCCTAGGTAGAGCTGTAACGATCCTAGGTCGTGGATCCACTGGGCCACCACAAGCAATGGTGTAAACCACACCAGGGAGCGGAGTCTAAGTGGGTCCCGGTTTTCACCAAAGCCCGCCGCAAAGCGGGAGGGACTTGCTGCGGCCGGATTCCACCAGGTTGCTACCCCTGATGTGACTTGCTTGCAGTGGTAGCCAAGGTATAGCGCAGTACTGAATTGGCAGGCAAACTCGTAGTCAGGGACGGGCCAGAAGGTCAGGGCAGGCAGCGAAGGTTCGTGGTCGTAGAACGTAAGCTGGTAGGACTGGTACACAGGATAGACAACCAGAAAGTAGAAAGGGCTTCCTCGCATAGGTACGAACACTATGGAATCGGCGAGGGCCAGGAAGAGGTAGAGCATTAATATAGGGTCAGCCGCAGGCGTTTCAAATTACCGGCGCGCTGGCCCTTTAAATTTGACAGATCCGGCGCGCGCGCGCACTGGCCGAGAACAGAGACAGGAACGCGGTCAGGTGAGGAAGGGCGCCTGCAGTAGCGTGTGCGCTCGTGGATCGCGGAGCCACCCGCCCCGGGCGCAGACTGCGCTGCAGGGATACGAGTGCACCCGCAGCCCGGACCACGGGCTGCGGCGCTACTCGTAACAGGTAAGTATCAGGTTTTTTTCTTTTTTTGACCACACTGGCCCCAATGTCATGTCATTTTTTTTAGTGGACAACCCCTTTAACTCCATATATTGTTCCAAATATCGTGGTGAGAATATATACTCCTAGAATAGTTGAAAGGCCACTAGGGCTTACAGTGCACTGGTTTATCTCTGACACAAACAATAGGGTTTCTTCTGGAAACCAACGACAGACGGGTGAAATAGCATCCCATGCAAGAAGCCAGATTGTTTGTCCGTTTTTGGTTCCTGTTAGAAAATTGGAGCACCTACTGATGGCGCCATAGGTAGAACTTTCACCAAACTCTTCGCCTACCAAGGCATTTTAAAGCCAGTTTCACAATATTCATTTACTATTATCTGACATTTCATGTAGCCATAACTGGAAGAACTTAGGCTAGCCATACATAGTAACTAGCTAACGAGATGCTAGATAACTATTTCTCTCCAAACCACTCATACACTTCCATTATCAGCTCGGCTTGGAATATATATGTACTTATTAAGGAGGGGTTAGTAAGTCACTATCAGACTCCTCTGGTATTGCATTAACTTCCTTCAGAAAAAAAGATCAGGTATGTTAAAATTTAACTGCCCATCTCATCTCTCCCCCAAAATCTGCAATGAGGGTCAGGAGGCCCATACATATTAGATGGTCAATTAGTTCAGCCGAAATTATAATTTTTGTCCATTAATAATCTAATGTGTGTGGCTAGCACTAAGGGAACTTCAGAACTGAGGATATACAGGCAGTCCCTGGGTTATGAACAGGATAGGGACTGTAGGTTTGTTTTTTAAGGGGTTTTGCCACAATCTCATTTCATACCTCCTCCATCCAGCTCTTCAGCTCTTTGTGCTCAGAAGGGGGAGTGTGGGATTTGTTTGAATTGCCTATCATGTGACCCAGCAGGATGACATCACCAGGCCTTTCCTTTCCCAGTCAAAGAATGATCTGATTATGTATAGAATTGTAAGGAGCTACACTGTAGCTCAGAGGTAACATTTTTGCTTTACAGCACAAGGGTCCTTGGTTCAAATCCCTGCAGGAACCCAACCTGTGTTTTTTTTTCTCTTTATCAATGCACAAACCTCATTGAGGTTTCTTTTTTTTTTTATTTGCACTGTTTGACTTATTTCTAACTAGTTCAAAGGACAGGAGTAGAGTGACAGCACCTGGGGTTTGAACACTCAGTAGCTGCCTGGGAGGAGAGGTGATGTCTGAGAATGTCTGACCAGGACTGAGGAGCTCTCAGCCCTGGTCGTATCCCTGGAGGGTGAGCTGTAAACAATGGATCACTAAAGGAGCAGCTAAAATAAAAACGGTCCAGAATTTTTAATAATGATGAATGGTGAAAATGTTTATTATTTAATTTTCAAACTTCCCACGTCAATTTTACCTTGTGGCAAAACCCCTTTAAGTTGAATTTATATGTAAGGCAGAACAGGTACGTTTACTTAGTTTTGGATAGTGCAGGGAAGGGG
>JAODAL010024932.1:0-59587 GCA_025379985.1 Phyllomedusa bahiana
AGGGTGGGGAAGGAAAGTGCTGAGTTTTTGTTTTGTACGGGGTTGGGAAGGGGGGCCAACCAGTAATTGTTGTTCATTTTTATGTCCTTATTGCGATGATCATGTTGGAGGGGAAATGGGCATCCAAGCACTTGTGAGGATGGAGCTTATTTCCCCAAACCCCTGGGGAGGGGCACTAGCAAACTGATCTTCCTCATCTTCTCCCCGCCTCAAATTCGCGCCAACTCTTTCCAAAAGGGAAAGGGGTCGGTAACATCGGTGTCTAGGATACCTCCTCCTCCCCCCCTTTCTCCTCCCGGCACAGCTTTAACAAGCCCCGACTTGCCCCAGATTTATGACCCCGAGAGCTGATCGCCCCTTGCCTAGCCCCGGCCCGAACCCCGCTAAGAAGACGAAAAATTTTGGAAACTGTGGCCTTGTGGTTTGCGGAAGAAAGGCTCCGTGTCCGCATCTGTGTCCGTTCCTCCTCCCCGCTGGGGGACCTGTTGTTTCAGGTTCCCGTCGTTCCCGAAAAAAGATCACCACAATGTCAGCTGACAAGGGCATTTTCCGCCTGACCCCTTTTGGTGGTTCTTCAAAATGGAAGGGTGGTGCAGGCTTTTACCTCCTCCCCTCTCGGTGGCTCAACACCCGAGGTCGCACCCCTGCTTGTCAGGGCATGTGTCACTTGTTGCTAATGGCATTGGGGGCGCTCCCACAATCGTGGACATGTGGGGGGTGGAATTCCAGCGTGTTGCACGCAACAATGGGGTTTTTCGGGGAGGCCCAGCTGACGCTGCAAAGCCCCGCCAGGGGGGACGGCAGGGTGCCCAATGCGGAAGTGGAAAACAGACCCGACCTTCTTTCCCGGCAGTCCGACCCCCGGGGAGTCTTTAGAAATTTTTGGACGACAAGGTTATGACATTGCCCGGCAAGGGTGTGCTCCAGCCACCCTCTTAAGGGGGCCAGCAGATTTCGCCCCTTATCGACCACTTGCCTGGCAAAGTTCCTTGTCCCCAGCCCGCGCTCGGTCTGTTGCGGAGACCGTCCACAGCTCCCGACCTGTGTGGGACGGTCTCCCAAAACAGATTTTAAATTTCAAAGGCCCGGGGTTTTTTGGGGGACGTGATCCCCCAGAGGACCTTGGGGGGGGAAAGAGCCTGCACCATCCCGCGGTTTTTAAGAGCGGGGCCCGAGCCTGAGAGCCCGTCACCCCCGAGACATCCCCCCCAGCTCACCCCGTAGCTGTCAAAAGATTTAGGGGCCTTGGCGTGCTTCTAGTCCCCGTGTCGGTGGTAGATGGACTTTTTCCGGCACAGATGGACAAGCGCTTGAATTTTAGGTGGACACGTGGGGCCAGGGAGGGACGGCTTTTTTGGCAAAGAAATGCCCCCTCGGATTGGTATTGGGGAGGCAAAGGGCCCTAAAGTGGGGGAAAAACCCATCTGTGTCCACCGACGGAAAAGGCAAACTTTCCCCAAGGGCCAAAAAGCCTGGCAATGCCCATTCAGGTTTTTGGTTTTGGGGATGGTTTGGGGGTTAAAAGGGTTTTTTTTCTGTCCCAAACTGAAGACAAAGGCTGGTGCTAATGCCGCTGAGGGCTGCGGGGTCGTAAAAAATGGGGGGGGGAGAAAGGGGAAGGATGGGTCTCTGGTGGTGCTGGTGGTACTGGGCGACGGTGGAGGCTGAAGCGGGGCTGCCCCCTGATCAGACCTGAGAGCTGGGCAGCTGAGGATGCTTGGTGGTGGCAAGGGGGCGGAGACAGAGGTGGGGTTTGGAAGCCCGGCGTCGGCTGGCCTTTTTTGGCCCAAGTTTTTCCCCATTTACTATGAAATTCGCTGCATGTGACTAACATGTTGGTGGTGGTTAAAACACCAAGATTCTTGCCTTCTTTGCGTTTACGGCAAAGGCGGCATATGACATCGTGGGTAATCATGGGTTTGCTCAAAGGGCCAGGTTTTTAAGGTCCTGGCCCTTTTTTGACGGCGATAAGGGGAGGTTTCCCGCTCCCCGTGGCTGGCGGAATATATAGCGACTTCTCGAGCCCTCCCTTTTTGAGGGGGACCCCTTTTAGGGCACTACCCATCGCTTCCCCCTTTGCCCAGTGATGAAGCACGGGAAGGAGCACCTTTTTCCTACCTCTCCCTCCATGCCCTACCCCTCTTTGCTCGCTTACCCCTGCTTTGTATGTTCAGAAAGAAAAAATTTTGAGAGGGTATGGAAGACTTTGGGAACGTTTTTATTAAAAAGGGAAAATCACAACTTTTCCAAAATCCCTCAAATCAAAAAAAATTGCTTTTTTAAAATTTTAAAACTGCGGGGGCTCTTCAAAAAAAGCGGCCTGCGCCAAAGTGAAAAAAAAAACGTATCTGAAATGTAAAACGGATAAAAAAGGTATTTTTGGAACTACCAAACCCCTTTTGGTGACTAAAAATTGCTGGATTAAAAATTTAAACTGCAAGGGGCTCTTCAAAAAGCTGGCCTGTCCAAAGTAAAAAAAAACACGTATCTGAAATGATCAAATAAAAAAAGTTTTTTGGACCTATCTAAACCTGTGGTGATACAAAATTGCTGGATTCAAATTAACTGCAAGGTGGCCTATCAAAAAGCGGCCTGTGCCAAAGAAAAAAAAAAAAACACGTACTGAAATGTATACGGATAATAAAAGTTTTTTGGGCACCTATCAATACCCCTGGGTGATAAAAAATTGTGGATTAAATTTAACTGCAAGGTGGCCTATCAAAAAAGGGGCCC
Organism: Phyllomedusa bahiana; assembly: GCA_025379985.1. Classification (NCBI taxonomy): domain Eukaryota; kingdom Metazoa; phylum Chordata; class Amphibia; order Anura; family Hylidae; genus Phyllomedusa; species Phyllomedusa bahiana. The sequence goes on from JAODAL010024932.1 coordinate 2,734, forward strand.
CTGGCCCAAAGTGAAAAAAACAGTACCCGAAATGTTTGGATAAAAAAGGGTATTTTGGGCACCATAAATTTCACTTGGTGACAAAAAAATTGTGGATTAAAATTTTTAACTGAAGGGTCTTACAAAAAAATTTTGGAAAGCCCCAAAGTGAAAAAAAAGTATCGAAATGTAAAAGGATAATAAAATTTTTTTTTTTTTTCACCTATAAATTTCCCCTTTGGGGTTTACTACAAAATTGCTGGATTCAAATTTTTAACTGCAAGTGGCTTTAAAAACAAAGGGGCCCTGGCCAAAGTGAAAAAAAAACGTATCTAAAAAGTAAGGATAAAAAAAAGGTATTTTTGGCACCTTCAACCCTGTGGTGTACAAAATTGCGGGATTCAAATTTTAAACTGAAGGGGCTTATCAACAAAGCTGCTGGGAAAAAGTGAAAAAACACTTTCGAAAGTATACGGATAATAAAGGTTTTTTTGGACCAAAAAAATTCCCTGGGGTGACTAAAAAAATTTGCTGGATTCAAATTAACGCAAGGTGGCCTATCAACAAAGCGGGCCCTGCCCCAAAGTGAAAAAAAACAGTATCTGAAATGTATAGGAAAAAAAAGGGTTTTTTTTTGGCACCTATCAACCTGTGGTGATACAAAATTGTGGATTAAAATTTAACTGCAAGGCCCCTCTTCAACAAAGCTGGATGGGCAAAAGTGAAAAAACAGTATCTGAAATGTATACGAAAAATAAAAGGGTATTTTTGGCACCTTCAACCTTGGTGACTACAAAATTGCTGGATTAAAATTTAACTGCAAGGGTACCTCTATAACAAAGCGGGATGGGAAAAAAGTGAAAAAACACGTATCTGAAATGTATCGGATAATAAAGGTATTTTTGGCACCTATCAATTACTTGGGTGATACAAAATTGTGGATTCAAATTTAACTGCAAGGTGGCTTATCAACAAAGCTGGCCTGCGCAAAGTAAAAAAAAAAAGTTCTAAATGTATAGGTTTAAAAAAAGGGATTTTTGGCCCCTATCAACCGTGGTGACTACAAAATTGTGGATTCAAATTTAACTGAAAGGTGGCTTATCAAAAAAATGGACGGGGCAAAAGTAAAAAGAACACCTTTTGTGTATATGATAATAAAAGGGGGAGTTTTGCACCTAACAAATGACCTGCAGTCTAAAAAGGATCTTTTACCCTAATTTAAGTTCAGGCTGCCCAATACCCAAGTAATATTTTAAACAGAAAATGTTAATAATAAAGCTATTGCAATGAAAAGTCTACACTAAGTCTGGGTGCAAATTCCACATTCTTTAAAAGTTGTCTGTTTTTTCCCGGGGGCCCCCCCGCCCCCCCCCCCCCCCCCCCCCCCCCTCCTGTGACTTTACAGGGGGTAGATGCTCCTTTAAAATTCTCTGCCTAACTCCCTAAAATCGCAAATCTTGATCAACTAAGTTCTAAGGTCCCAGCTAAAAAAAGAAATGTCTCTGTAAAAAAATAGAATAATTTCGTGGTGTTTTCACAGAGGGAGAGCGCCGTCCACTCCTTTGAGTACAATCCCAGTCAGACTGCACACACAGCTCCCTGCTCTATTCTGTAAGCTGTTTGCTGGGCGCCAAAATGACAGGAAGCGGCGAAAAAGGGGCGATATTAATAATTATGCACAGTTTTAAACCCAAATTATGCGTGATCTAAAAAAAAACCGATAAAAGAAATACCGTGCCCATTTCAACTTTGTCGATAATAATCCCAAACACTATTCGTATTATTCTCAATTTATTGTTATCTGGCTGCGTTACATTGATGACGTGTTCATGTTGTGGTCAGGAACCGAGAAACAGTTGGAGGATTTTTTGAATCCTATTAATGATGCTCACCCTATAATTAAATTTTCTATCATTAAAAGTATGGATAATGTTCAATATCTCGATAGTAGATGTTTGCAAAAATCAAAATAAACTAATTACAACATTTTTTTTTTTTAAAGAGATGGATAAAAATAATGTTCTTCATAGAGACAGTCAACATGCCCCCCGAATTTTTTTGGAATTCCAAAAGACAACTAAAAAGACAAAAGTATTGTTCCTCGGGGCAACATCTTTGAAGGTAGCAAAAAAATAATTGATTAATATGTAGCTAGGGGTTACGATTAGACTGAGTTAAAAAAAAAAAAAATAGTAACAGTCTCATTAATACCCAGGAAGATTACTTTCTATTTAAAACAAAACTAAAAATAATAGTGATCAGTTCTCGTTTATATCGACCTATGGCAGACCTGCTAATCTAATTAAAAAAACTATATTGAAGTACTGGAATATACTTGCCAGTGATTCAAAATTTGGGACATTGTTTAAAAAGACTCCATGAAGGGTATATTGCAAAGGTAAGGCATTAGGACAACCGCTTACATCCTCAGATCTCATCAGACCACACAAAATAGACAGTTTAAAACACAAGACTAGTTGAATGGGGTACTTGCCTTTGTATTAACTAAGGGGTACCCAATAAATACTCATGGCTTTCATACTTGTAATACTCCACAAGTTGCTTATATGTTACAATACCATTGTGTCAAGATTTATTTCGGCCAAAAAAAAAAAATATGGAGAGAACACTGTCGCTAAACACTTTGGTGAAGCGGGATATCGCATATCAGAGGTGTGTATTAAAGGCTTTATATGGCAATGACATAGAACACACCAAGCGGCTATTGCTGCAATGGGAAGCGTACTGGATAACCACATTAGCGCTATCCTCATTAGGTCTGAACGAAAGTTTAAATTTGAGAATATTCTTGTAATAAGGTATCATTGTTTGCTAGAATTTATAAGACTAAGATTTATATTTAATATTTATATATGTCAAAAGATTTCACTGTTTGTCAGGTATAGAAGGTAGAACTAACAGGAAACAATGCATGTTTGAGAAAGAGGTGGAGTTCCCCCGAAACGTCACAAAGGTGTGCGGATTCTCTGCTGGTGTCCGGTGCTTTCCTTACTATCCTTCCGGGCCTGCAAAATTGGATTATGAAAGGATTTGATGCTGACAGTACTTGAGTATACCACCCTTTACTACACCAGTTTCACATTTTATGACGTATGTTGTTTAAACCTCTATTTGCACAAAATAAATACTATTTTTACTAAGAAATTGAACCAAAGAATTATATGACCTATTATACATTGGACTTACGCATATTGAAGTTGAGGAGCTTCTTTTAGTGGCCTTTCATAAATTATTATGAATGATAGACATGCTGGATCCTGGAGGGCAGAGAGTTAACATCTGGGCCGGAGATGTAAAGTTTGGTGTCATCAGCATACAGGTGGTACTGAAGGCCATGTGATGCTATTAGCTGACCCAGACCAAGAGTGTAGAAAGAGAAGAGTAGGGGACCCAGGACTGACCCCTGAGGGACACCAATGGAGAGAGGAGGTGGTGCAAGAGTGAGAGACGCTGAACATCCGAACAATGAGTTACGAGGAGATGCAGAAAAGGGCCAAATTTGTGATGCCGAGGGAGGAGAGGATTTGTAGCAGGAGGGAATGGTCAACAGTGTCAAAGGCAGAAGAAAAGTCTTAAAGGAGAAGCACAGAGTAGTGGCATATGCCTTTAGTAGTCACTAGGTCATTGGTGACTTTGGTTAGGGCAGTTTCAGTAGAGCAGTGGGATAGGAAACCAGATTGTAGTGGGTCAAGAAGAGAGGAGAGGTAAAAGAACAATTGAAGATAGACGTGCTGTTCAAGGAGTTAAGAGGCAAATAGAAGCGGTGAGATGGGGCGATAGTTGGACAGATGTGGGGGGGGGGGTCAAGAGGTGGTCTCTTAAGGATGGTTGTGATGGTAGCGTTTTTAAAGGAGGAAGGGCGGATGCCAGTGGTTATGTTTGAAAGGTTGAAAAGATGGGTGAGGGCTGGGTTAATGACAGCCCTAGGGTCAGGCATGAGGTGGGATGGCATTGGGTCAAGATTACAGGTAGTGATTTGGAGAGTAGAGAGGAAAGCTTATCATGAGTAACAGTGGAGAAGCAGGTTGGGGTGAAGAGCATTGTGCAGGTATAGAGATGGGCAGTGGGGACTGTGCAGGAATAAAGGTGGGCAGTATGCTGGTATAGAGGTGGGCAGTGGGGAGTGTGCAGGTATAGAGGTGGGAACTGTGCAGGTATAAAGGTGGGCAGTCGGGACTGTGCAGGTATAGAGGTGGGGACTGTGCGGATATAGAGTTGGGGACTGTGTGGATATAGAGGTGGGCAGTGGGGACTGTTCAGGTATAGGGGCTGGCGGTGGGGACTGTGCAGGCATAGGGGCGTGCAGTGGCAACTGTGCAGTGAAGCTTTATCTGATGAGGTTGATCTTGTTGAGGAAGTGAGTGGCAAAATCATCAATTGATAGGAGTGATGGGGGAGGAGTGAACGGGCTATGGAGGAGAGAGTTTAAGGTGTTGAATACTTGTCTAGCGATGAGAGACAAAGAAGATATGACAGTGATAAAGTTATCCTATTTGGCAGAAGTGAGAGCAGACTTGAGGAGTGACTGTTTGTATGTTGTACAACACTGTACAGAGATTGTAATTATTCATATTGTTCCTTATCCTCATTGTTGTTACAGGCTAAATTTCAGATCATCCTATCACTATGCTTTTGGAGTGTGGGAGAAACCAGATTACTTGGAGGAAACCCACAAAAATACAGGGGGAACATACAAACTCCTTGCAGGTGTTGTTCATGGTGGGATTTGAATCCTGGACTCCAGCGCTGCAAGGTAACAGTGATAACCACTGAGCCACAGTGCTGCACTGTACCAACCACTGAGCCATTATGCTGCACTGTACTAACCACTGAGCCTCTGTTCTACACTGTGCTATTCACTGAACCACTGTGCTGCCCATGTATAGACTAAACATGATGTGGACACAGTCCCATTGTAACTACATCATTAGTTTAATTAAAACATAAAGCAATGTTACAGGAATTATGTCACCTTACCCAACAGAGACGACCACGACCCCAGAATTCTTTGCTAGGTATTGACAGAGACCATCATAGCTGTCTATAACCAAATAAATTAGACTTGTGTCAAAGTCAAAAAATCTTCTTACATCAGGACACACATGATAAAAAGTGCTCAATAATGTTAACATATAGTACATCAGTTCCATCCTAGAGCCCTTTCAGGTTCACCTAAGTATATCCTATTCATGCAGTTACAGAAACATACCCCACACAGTATACATTTACTGTACAATGGCATCCAATGGCCGCTATATTATGCAATCCATTAATGTCAGTTGGAAGGGTAAGCGAGCTAATGTGTATTGAGGCCTCACGACTGTCTCCTAATAGCAGGTGTTAGAGAAATGAAGCATTGGGAGTGCCCAGCCCTTTGTTCCTGTAGGAGATCACCTGCCGTCAGAGTATTCTCTGTATAGAGCAAACTTTGAACCACGAGGTTAGACCGACTTACCAATGCTTCCCAACACGAATCCTCCTCCATGAAAGAACATGACTCCTTTTCTGCCACCAGCAGATGGAGATCGGGGCTGGTAGACCCTCACTGGCACGCCCTCAAATTGTAGGTCCTTCTTGAAGAGCTTAGGATCATCCTTTGGCTTAGGCAGTGAAGTTTTTAGCACAAAATTAAAATACCCTGAAATGCTCCATATTCCAAGTTTATTAAGAATGTTCCCCTATAAAGTGAAGAAAAAAAAATTCCAAAGAAATTAACTTAATGGGGTTGTCCATATTTCTGCTCTCCCAATACAACTAGTTATCATCAGGCAACCTCTAGTTCAATTCTCGGTTTCCGATCAGGAATTACACAGAGATCACAATGCAGTTATTGAAATTTGTGAGAATCTATTGGTTTCAGTAGATCTCAACAATCCTCCAGAGCAGAACTGTACTAACAGAGTTACCTAATCAGTAAGACTTAAGCGATAGGTTAGTGGAGACCAAATCCCACCCCTGGTCTCCATATCACCAGACCCCATGTAGTAGCCACATACTGGAGAGGTGACCTCATATGCACATAACCCTCTCCACTGAACTGTATGGTAGTTTTAGAGAGAGCCATACTAGTCACTGTCTTAAGACAGACAGACTGATAGTTAGATAGATAGATAGATAGATAGATAGATAGATAGATAGATAGATAGATAGATAGATATTTTAGACTTCATGATCAATTACCTTGTTATTTATATTCTCTAGATATATATGTTCACTGTTGTGTGTCTCACTTTGGCTTCAAAATGGTTCCTGATTGGAGCTGAAATGTTGCCGTCTGCTGACATGGGGGGAAATAAAATAGACGTTGCATTTTTTTACTGGAGTGCTGCCACTTTTCTTGGAATATTTAGTTTTGCCTTTGGTCTGGGCTTTGACAGCTGGCACCATTGTAGCGGTAATCAAAAATCAAATGACTATCTTGAGCCAAACCATGGTGAATCATTTCTATTTTATCAAATTTATCTCAGTGACACAATGTCTCCTTGTTTCTTGGGTCCAAAGTTACAAGCCTGTTTATACTTCTGTTACATAGTTACATAGTTTGTAAGGCCGAAAAAAGACAAGACGTCCATCCAGTTCAGCCTATTTTGCTTAAGTGTTGCTAAAATGTTGATCCAGAGGAAGGCAAAAAAACCCCATGGGGTAGAAGCCAATTGTCCTCATTTGAGGGGCAAAAACTCCTTCCCGACTCCAATCTAAAAATCCCTGAATCAATGACCCCTCTCCAGAATGCTGGTCACTATAACGTGTTATATTACTACTCTCCAGAAATGTATCGAGACTCTTTTTGAACTCTTGTTAGTGACCTCACCATGACAAGTTCATCTGGCAGAGAGTTCCACAGTCTCACCACTCTAACAGTAAAGAATCCCTTTCTATGTTTATGTAGAAACTTTCTTTCCTCGACATGTAGAGGATGCCCCTTGTTCTGATACAGTCCTGGGTATGAATAGATTTGGGAGAGTCTCTATAGACTATTAATAATATTTATAACATATTTATTATGTCCTATTTATGCCCGAAGCGTCTTTTCTATAAACTAAATAACCCTAATCTTGCTAATCTTTCTGGGTATTGCAGTCCACCCAGTCCTTTTATTATTTTTGTTGCTGCCTTTGTACCTTTTCAAGCGCTACAATGTCTTTCCTGTGAACTGGTGCCCAACACTGTCCAAAATATTCCATCTGTGGTCTGGCCAGTGACTTGTATAATGGGAGAATAATGATCTCATCATGTGCATCTATGCCCCTTTTAATACACCCCATGATCTTATTTGCCTTGGCAGCTGCTGTCTGGTACTGACTGCTACAATTAAGTTTACTGTTGACCTAAAATACATGAAAGTTTACTCTCTTTTGCCTTCGGTTAAGATTTCTTCACTCAGTTTAGGCTTTTGACTTATTCCTTGTCTACAAGAGGTGTTTCTGTGTATTTTGCTTTAAACTTTGGAGCAGGCTACTCCATGGTAAAAAAAAGTAACGGAACAAGTAACACTTGTGAATTTTTTAAGCTTACACAGCATTAGGTCATGTCCGCCATTATGTTTAAGTAACATATAAATCTGTCACATTGGCCATAAAGACCAGAAGCCTCTTTACCCATGATAGAGACGTCTATACGCGGTGTTGCTCCCAGAGGGTTTCTCTGTCCTTCGCCATTGTGGCTTCTCATGGCTGATGTTTGGATGCGATGACGCAATACTCTGCAGGTGATGTTGTAAGCACTTAAAACCTTTGTACATAACTATTTGTCTCTTACAAACTGTACATAATATCTCACTATTTTCTGTAATCAATTTATGTTATTACTGTTTTATCATACTTGATTTATTATTGGACTATTGTAAAAATAAAGCTTATTGGCTGACCTTCTTTAAAGCCGTCTCCCAAATCTGTATTCATAAAACTTGGCAAAACGTATCATCCACTGTTTTTTGTGAAAAGTGCTGCATTTTTTTCACTAGTTCAAGATAGATAAATATAGAAATTTATAAGATAGATAATGATGTTTGGCCATATAACACAATGGTGAGAACAATTTGCCTATTATTCTCCAAAATTCAGCAATAAAGAATCTTAAAGTAGGGGTGGAGGGCACCACTTATTTTATAATCTGCTGTATTGTGAATCTGAAATCCAAAACTTTATGTTGCCAATTTTAATTATGTGTAAAAATTCCAATACTCTGCATGTGATGTGTATTCACAAGTTCACCAGCCTTGTTTACAGGCAGCCAAGAATTCCTGCACGCTGGACACAAATTTATTTTGCTTTCTTACTAGTTTATCCTTTTATGGAAGTGCCAAGGTGGCATGTCGCTACCTACCCAGCCCCCCTTCCCAACACCCTGGGCACATGCACCAATGCCACCCCCTCAACTCCTGGCTACGCCTCTGTAGTTGCTTATTTCTCCAAATTGAAAAAACCTCACATGACATTTGTTGCAGACTTCAGCAAGAATCATTTACAGGAAAGGAAACATTGTCATTGTCCGTAATAAAATTGTAGCAAAGACAACTTAAAATTCTAATAGGATTTTGCTTTATTAATAGTATCGGTTTTGGAAGCTACACATTTAGCCTTTGTCTATGGAATTGTTTTTGCAATTGTTTTCCTAGTTTTTTAGTCCTCTGTTTCATATACATACCCTTATTAGGACAGAGAGGCATGTGGACAGCCCCCGCATCATCCAGACACATGTGCCCCCAGCCCACCATGGCACCTGCTGTGGTTTTCTCTACTACAGTCAATGGTGTAAACTGTGGCAAATCCAGTACAGAATAGTATAACTATATCTCACTTGTCCAGGACACTATGGGGGTTCTCCATATTTTGCAATAAAATTCTATTAAGACTCATTTAGTATGTAAAATCTGGTGACAGCCACAAAGGGCGACAAAAACGATGTGAGCAAAAAAAAAAGCGCCATTTGGAGACTTGTAATATAATAGATTATAGAAACAACAAGATGCAACGCAAAGGTAAAAATCTAAAACTTGTATCTAAAACTCAGGACGTGGACTCACCAGGATGAACATGCCGGTGAAAAATGTATGAGTTGTCCTAAGTAATGCCGGATTTGCAATGCCCGGTGGGTACTCCGCTTTCGAGGATTCATACCAGGTTACTCCAAAAAATATCAGCAGAAGAATTATGCTAATACCCAGCAGAGCAGCTACTACTCCCAGCAGAACAGCTACTGCTCCCAGCATTCCTGCAGCTTTCAGTGTCCTGTCTTCTATTAGTTTGCACTTCCTGGATCCTCTCTATTGCGATAGTCGTGTAGTGAAGGCAGGACACCCAGCACCACACCCCTATAGTAGAAGTTACAGTATCACTAATATATTATATAATAATCCCATAAATCTCCTGCTCCAGACACAAAGTATCCGACTTTATTGTGTCTGTTTGGATTCCCCTGTAGCCTCTGGCTTTTTGCCAAGGTGACCTGATCAGTCAATAGAGACACACATATCTTTGACCCCTTAAGCACCAGGCATGCAGAGGTCTTAATAATGCAGCTACATTTTTCAGTTTTCACCTCTCTGAATTTTAAAAGTATTACTTAATTACTTTAATTTTTCAGTGATGAACCTTTGAGACTACTTGCTTTATGTGGGAGAGGTATTTTTTGGGGGTGGGGATGTAGTTTGAGGCTACATATAAATTACGGTGCCATTTTCTTTAATTTTTTGGTGACGTGAATATTAAAAAAGATTTTTTCCTGGATTTTTTTCCTTTTTTTTTTCCACCATTCATGTTTCCCACTAAATAATGTATTAAATTATTTCAACAGGTTATTTTGGTCACGTGGATACTTCAGTGGGGTTATGTTTCAGGAATGCACAATAATTTTTTTGATTACATATTTATTTTTTTTGTTATTTATTTTAATCTCATTAAGTTATAATGACTTTTACACTTTATTTCTGATGTATTAGCAAGCTCTTGTATACTTCTATATGCTAATCTATTACACTACGTGTCAGTATGACACAAGCTGCGGTCAGGGTAAAACACAGTGTGCCCTGACAGCAGGTTTAATACACGGGCAGCTCTGTGGCTACGCTACATCCTCAGTGTTGTATAGACATTACCTTGGCTCCATCAAGCACTGGGAATCCAGGTGACCTGATGGGGCAGAGGAATCCCCCTCGATTTTAGCGCATTCTTGGACCATGGAAACCAAAGGATTAAACAACAGGGATCGGAGGAAGCCTGCTTTAAGAATAGAGTTGTTAACTACACCTCCCTGAGGGTTCTTTCGCAGTGCGGTTTTGGTGTAGTTTTAACTGTGCTCCAATTAAACTGCCTCTATTACCAGCAAGCTTCTTTCAGTTGTCTAAATTGTTCAGAAAGGTGTTTCAAGTAAGTAATCAATTACTGTGTTTGAAGTCTGGTGGATACAAACACACTCATTGATACTTCACTATCCAAACAGTTTAGACAAGTGAAAGAAGCTTGCTGGTAATAAAGGCAGTTTAATTGGAACGCAGTTAAAACTGCGCCAAAACTGCGCTGTGTGAAAGCAGCCTTAAAACTGAGTCAAAACTGCGCTGTGTGAAAACAGTCTTAAAACGGAGTCAAAACTGCGCTGTGTGAAAACAGTCTTACTAGTGCAGCTGCAACAATCTTGGGGCCACATGTATGAAAACTGTCTAGGTATAAAACTCACTTTGATGCCCGTAGAAACCAATCAGAGAGCCTCTTTCATTCCATATAGTTCTCTGGAAAAATGAAAGAGGCGCTCTGATTGCTTGCTATGGGCAACAAGGAGAGTTTTAGACCTAGACAGTTTTCATACATGTGGCCCTTGATTTTTTCTTTCTTTAGATTCTGTCTCGCACAGTTGAAGTGTACATTTGCAGGTGGAAAAACTTGCAAAATCATGAGTGTATCAAATACTTATTTTCCCCATTGTATACATTAAAACAAAGTTTGTAACTACTAGTATGTACATAGACATGCACACTCAGTATACTTAAGCACGCGCACTTTTCATGTAGATTCATGCATGCAAACCCATGCTCAATACACGAAGACATGCGCACTCGCTACGACATTGGATTCCCACAGCCCTAATGTATTGGGCCGACGGGAATCCAAAATCCAACCACTGTTTTTTGCGCACAAAACACGCAAATAGACAGTGCAGCGCGGTCCAGCAAAGTGAAAATGCCATCGGATTTTAGACGGCTTTTTCACTTTGCTGTGTGGACCTAGTCTTACTGGGCACCATGGATTATAAGGAAATATCCAGGAGGTAGGCTGCAACAGCTCCTACTATACAATTTATTTTCTTTTTACTCAAAGAGCCACATGTATGAAGACTTTTTTGTCTAAAACTCACTTTTTTGCCCATAGGTTACTATGGGCAAAAAAGTGAGTTTTAGACCTAAACAGTTTTCATACATATGGCCCAAAGTGTTTCACGTATTTAGGCTATGTGTACACGGCATAGGCTACGTCTATACGGCATAGAAAAACTATCGTATTTTCGGCAGTTTTAGGATTCTGAAAATACAATCATTCAGGCAACCCATAGACTTTAAAAGAAAAAAAAAAAAAAAAAAAATCTGTAGTCTACACAGGTCATTTTTTTTCTCTGCCATCAGTTTCTCATACAACCAATTGCATAGGCCATTGGCCAAATAACGAGAACCAACCACGGTTTGTGCATAAAAACTTCAGTTGTGCATCGGACAAAAAACAGTCAACTTTCGGATGTTTTTTTGTCCGGGCCTGTGTAGACTTAGCCTTAGGCTATGTGTTTCACGTATTTATGTACTGCCCCTAAATTCTTCCGTCCTTGATACCTAATGGAATATACATCCCTTGTAGCCAGCCAAGTTTCCCCTGCAACAGCCACAATGTAGTGGGTGGATGCATCAGCTGCAATAGATGAATATCCCAGACATGCCAAGTTCCTCTCCACTGTAACTCACATGGCAACAACCCTGCAAGACACGTACATGCAGGGACGCCAATAGAGCAGTACTGGCAGCATTCCTATCACGGAGCTTGATAACATTTTATAAAAATGGGACCCACGAATATTGTGCAAGATAAGAACTGGTAATGGGTGGGAGTCCAGATACTTCAGCTATATAGGACCCTGAAATTACTTCTGATAGCCATACTTACATGGCATAGATATTTTGGAAATGGTTTATTCCATTTGTAAAGTGTTACAATTTTGTAACAAATTCAAAATCCATCAAGTAATACGTAATACATAAGATAGTACTTTCAATACATATCTATTTGACATTCTGTAGCGCTCTGCAGAGACTGTCATCACACACTGTGCCCATCGGGGCTCACAATCTAAATTATAACATAATCAATCAGTATATTTTTGGAGTATGGAATGAGACTCATCTATACATACAGATAATACAAATTTCATGCAGACATTGTCCTTGGTCAGAATCAAGCCCAGGATCCCAGTGCCACAAGACAACAGTGGTAACCAATGAGCCACTCTACTGCCAACAAATACAGCAATTTCCAATTATTGAAAGTCTTAAAGGTTTTTAATGTAAGTAATAACATTCTCCATAGCCAGCTTTCCAGACACCACCTCAGGATGGTCAAAGAAACTGAAAATCCCATGGAAGCCATCTTTAACATGATACCATGTGACCGGGACTCCATTGTCCTCCAGACGTTTCTTGTAGAGTTTCCCATCATCGCGGAGGACATCAAACTCACATGTTAGTATGTAGGCCTTTGGTAGTTGTTGGAATACAGCATCATCAGAGAGCAATGGAGAACATGGAAGGTCAAAAGCTTTCTTAAGCTTGTCATAAACATCTTTATTAAAGGGCGCCATCACGTGTGGTTTGTAGTCTGGGACCTTAAACTCCTCAGAATTCAACCAGTTGCTTAATTCCTCCCGTATATCACTAGGAACATGGCTGCCCTCTCTCATTTCTTTTGATAAAGAGAGATCACCACTTATATATGTAAGAGTGTAGTATAAAGCACTTTTTTGGAGTAACAAAGGGACCATCTTGTTTTGTTGGTATGAGGGTAAATTGAAGTCAGCTATCTGGACCACAGGATAGATCATCACCTGGGCGAGAGGCTTTGGAATATCTGATCTACTCACAAGGGCTTGACAAATCCCAGCTGTGAGATTGCCCCCAACACTGTCCCCACATAATATAACCGAAGAAGGATCCACTCCATGTTCTTCCGCTGTCTTTAGAAAATAAATTGCAGCACTGAGACAGTCATCTAATGCAGCAGGACAACTGTGAGTCGGTGCCAGGCGGTACCTAAAATGAATGATAAAAATGTTATTGAACCTTTGATGATATAGTTAACAAAGGTCAATATCTGGACAATAAGGGATTCCCATATCTACTTACTACCTCTACCCAATTTCCATTGTTGGAAAGAACTTTACAAAAGATATTAAGGCAGGAGTGTTAAACTCTTTTTTTCTGGAGAGCCCCATCAGCATTATGGTTGCTGAGAGTTTAATGTGTTGGGGTAATGAGTTCCAGAGTATGAGGGAAGCACGGGAAAAGTCTTGGAGGTGGTTGTGTGAGGAGCTGACACAGGGAGAGCAGAGAAGAAGATCCTGTGAGTTAGTGGAGATTGCATGAGGGAAGGTATCTAGAGATGTATGATTGGGGGTACAGGTTATGGAGAGCCATGTAGGTCATGGTTAGTAACATGAACTGGATGCGCTGGGCAATGGGTAGCCAGTGAAGGGATTGGCAGAGGGGAGACGCAGAAGACTAGTGAGAATAGAGGAGGAGCGGCAGTGGAATGGAGGACAGTTCTAGATGGGAGACTGAAGAGAAGGATGTTGCAGTAGTCTAGGCAGGAGATGACAAGGACATGGACAAGTATTTTTATAGTATCAAATTTAAAGAATAAGCAAACTCAAGAAATATTTTTTCAGGTTGAGGCGGCAGATGGAGGTAAGAGCTTGTATGTGTGGTTTGAAGGATATGGAGGAGGTAAAGGTTATCCCAAAGCAGTAGGCTTGCGGGACCGGTGACAGTGTGTAGCCATGGATTGTGAGAGATCAGGTGGGAATAGAGTGGAATGGTGGAAAGATGATAAAATCAGTTTTCTTCACATTTAGTTTTACGAGTTTTTTTTCGTGATAAGAAGGATATGGATGATAGACATTTCATTCTTTGATCCAATGTATTAGTAAAAATAGTATTTATTTTGTGCTAATAAAGGTTTAAACAACACACTCCATATAATTTCAAACAAGTATAGTAAAGGGTGGTAAATTCAATTACTGTCGGCATCAAATCCTTTCATAATCCAGTATTATTGTCACGGAGGGATAGTTAGGAAAGTGCCAGACACTGGTAGAGAATCCACACACCTGTGAGACTTTTCAGGGGTACTCCACCCCTTTCTCAGGCATGTGCGTTTCCTGTTAGTTCTACCTTCTATACCTGGCGAACAGTGAAAATCTTTAGACATACATAAATATAAAATACAAAGCTTAGTCTTATACATTCTAGCAAACAACGATACCTTATTACAAAAATATTCTCAAATTTAAACTCTTGTTCAGACCTAATGGGGACAGCACATCTAATGTGGTTATCCAGTACGCTTCCCATTGCAGCAATAGCCGCTTAGTGTATACTATGTCATTGCCCTATACAGCCTCTAATACACACCTCTGATATGCGATGTCCCGCTTCACCAAAGTGTTTAGCGACAGTATTCTCTCCATATTTTTTTGTTGGAACAGAATTATCACTGGGTAAGTATCTTTCTTCTTTTCATACTGTTGTCGCTGTTTTATGTTCATTGATCCTAGTTTTGACATTTCTACTAGTCTGGCCGACATAAATCTTGCCACAAGGGCATTTTAATATCACAGCAAATCCCAATAAAATATAACTTTTAATAGATATGCATTAAAATACTAATACCACACTCCACAAAAACCAAGACTTGGGACAGGTAAACGTACCAAAATGGGTATATAGAAGAATATACATCTATACAAATATATTCTCATTAGGATATAAGCTTCTCAAGACAATACTATTAAGGTCCCTAAAATAAACTAATGCCCATAAAGCGGAGTCATCGCCCCGAAAAGGACAGCTCCGCACTAAATCCCTAAGGTACGCCCTATCCTAAAAGTAATGATAGACAAACTATACACCAAATCACCATACAAAAAAGACCCGACGCGTTTCCCCCTTCTGTTATTCAGGGTTCCTCAGGGGACAAAAGTGATCAAAATATAACATTATGGATCACCAAGTATAGAACATTTTGGATGAATACAACCTGGTGTTCCCACCGAAACGGTCCGGCACCTACTGATGATGAGGGACGGCTACAATCGTCATGCCAGCCCTTATATCTCGTCCCAAAAGTTAATAGACCAATTGTTTCAAACTTACCATTACAGCAAAACACCTGCTTTTTCCATAGAGCGCGCTAAAACTCCAGGGTGCAGACAACGCATGCGCCCCTCCGCTTCACTTCCGCCGGATACAAAGTAGTGGAATGCAAATGCGCTCTACTAACAACCAGCGCATGCACAGAATGCCGTGGAACGCAATGAGCCCCACCAACACACCGCGGACGCGCAGAGAATCCAAAGACGCTACTAGTGTTAGATGAATAAGTGTCTAGTGAGCCACAATAGCGGGACAAACGGTAACTAAGTGGAGTAAGGTACAGTCCACTAACATAATCCCGCAAAAATAAAGGTGTTATTCCAATATTCATTGATTCACCCCAATTACATAACTGGGATCCCGATATATACCATCATGCTGAATGGATAATAGGGAAATCATGATTAAAACATAATAAAACAATTGGAAAGAGCCAGTATGTCCTAACTGGTGTAAACAATTGGAGGGTCCCATATTGGCTATAAGATAACCAATAATAGAGCCAGCCCCCCAACACTGATACAACAGGGGATCAAACCAACTAAATGTAGATATAGAGATAACCCCTATTCCTGAGAAAAACCTAAATAAAACAGAGAGGCAACTTTCATATCCAAGGCACAAGTGGTTCAAATAAAGCATCCAAAATATAAAGCTTCATTAAGACCACCAGGTTGCAAAGAACCCATGCGGTAAATCCATTCTGTTTCTTTACATAAAATCCTTTGATCCCAGTTACCGCCCCTTGGAGATGGTCTAACCACTTCAATGACATAAAATTTTAAGATCTTGAAATCGCCACCATGAAATACATGAATGTGGCGTGCAATTGGAGTGTCCCTTTTATGTTTAACGTCAGATGCGTGTTCCCCTATGCGCCTTCTAAGTTGTCTCCTAGTTTTCCCGATGTAATCTAATTGTCAAGAGCAGGTGCATAGGTACACCACACTTTCTGTCTTGCAATTGGTAAAATCTCTGATATATTCCTTGCCATCCACTGGCACTATGGAAAGTTTTTGTTTAATGACTGGACAGACTATACATCCAGAGCCACATCTAAACGTGCCTATAGGCTTCCTATTTATCCACAATGTCCTCTGTTCTGAATAAAATTCAAAGTAACTACGGACCAAATAGTCTCTCAACGACCGACCCTTACGGTATGTAATCTGAGGGCGATCCGGAATATAGTCCACCAAGTCTTGATCCATCTGTAACACATTTCAATACTTCTCCAATATCTTAATCACCTCATGATTCCTATCATCAAATTTGGCAACTAATCTCACCTTTCCACATTCCTTGTCACTACTCTTATTCTTAAACTGAGGATTCAAAAGGCTCATTCTATCTTGCTCCAAAGCAAACTCATATGCCGAGCCCACAACCTCCTAGGGATAACCCCTATTGAGAAAACGATTACTTAAAGTCTTAGCCTGATGGTAAAAATCATTCATTCTAGAGCAGTTCCGTCTAATCCTAAGGAACTGACCCTTTGGTATACCCTGCTTCAATCGGACGGGATGATGACTCTCCCACCGCAACAGACTGTTGGTCACTGTAGGCTTCCTATACAGGTCAGTATGTATATAGCCATTTTTACCCTTCATAATCCTCATATCAAGGAAGGGGAGACTCCATTCTTGGATGTCATACGTAAAGCGTAAATTGATGTTATTAACATTAAGATGTTGCACAAATTCCTCAAAGGAACTCCTTGGTCCCCTCCGAGAGTATGAAAATATGATCAATGAACCGCCCCCAGAATAAAATCTGGGGGGGCCATTGATCAACCTCAGACTGACCTAATATGGTAACCTCCCACCAGCCCAGGAACATATTTGCGTATGTGTGAGCACAAGGGCTCCCCATAGCTGTGCCCCTGAGCTGGTGGAAGAAACGCCCATTAAACAAGAAGTAATTATGACGCAAGATAAAGTTTAACAACCTTACAACAAAAATACTGTGCTGCTGATGCTGGATACCCCTAGAATTTAGAAAGAACTCAATGGCTTTCACTCCAAGCTCATGGGGGATACTGCTGTACAGGGACTCGACATCTATGGAGGTAAGAAGGACTTCTTGTCCTACGTAAATCCCTTCCAGACGTCGCAACAAGTCTGAAGTGTCACGAATGTATGATGGAAAACTATGTACAAAACTCTGTAGTATTCAATCCACATAAATACCAGCGTTTTGAGTGATTGAATCAACTCCTGAGACAATGGACCTTCCCCTAAGGGGATCCAATCCCTTATGCACTTTCGGTAATGCATAAAATGTTGAAATCTGAGGATTTAAGGATAACATGAATTTATGCTCTGCCGCTGATATAAGGCCACTCTCTAATGCCTCATCTAACAGCTGTTCAAGTTCACTAATGAACACACTTGTAGGTTCCTTCTTGATCACCGAATAACAGCTCTTATCCTCTAAAAGATCAGTACACATCTTTAAATATTGATCCTGATTCATCAAAACCAGGTTTCCCCCCTTGTCCGAGGGTTTAAATACCAGGGACTTATTCCGCTCTAATGTCAGTAGAGATTGCATCTCCATCCTAGATAGGTTGTTATTAAAAGGAAGGGATTTCTCACTAAGAAGAGTCAACTCCTTAGTCACCAATTTCACAAATAGATCAATCTCAGGGGTATCAGTTAAAGGTGACATCCTAGTACTTTTTGACCTAAGATCTGTATTGGCCCCTTGTCTTTCCCCCTCCTCTAGAAGAGAGGTAAGTATGCGTACCCCATCAAGTTCCTCAGCCGAGAAACCCAATTCTGCACCTTCCGGGGTATTCCTTGTTCTAATAATTTTTCGCCACTTCAACTTCCGTGCGAACAAATGCAATCCTTTACCCAGGGAAAATCTCTAAATCTAGTCGTTGGTACAAACAATAATCCACAGGATAGAACAGATAGTTAAATTCCACTCAAAGTTCTATTGGACAAATTTATGACTATCTCCAATTATTGGACCTGACACTCCCATAGTTGTTATGGTGCGCCTCCCTTCCCCGCTAAAAAAGACATAGCTGAGGGTGAAAAGGAGGAATGTCCATTGTAGTCTCCGCGGCCCCTTTGATTCCATGTTCTACCCCTACCTCGAGGTCTTGCTCTAACTAATGGACAAGTCTCAGTGTCCGTAGACTCTAAATCTGAGGATTGAACTCCCTTAGGTAAACTTGTTTGATGTTTCAAGGTCTGATAAACCCGTCCTTCCTTAAAGTCCGCTAAGTCCCTGGTATATTGTTTATGTTTCCGATTCTTAAGAGACAAGTGATATTTATCTACAGAGGTACGCAATGTCTGTTCCCTTTTCCCAAAATCTGGATCCTCTTTAAACTTTAAAGCCTGATCCCTTAATGTATTCAATGTTTTCTGTTCCTCCTCCAAGAGTATTCTCATCAATCTAATACAACTTTCCGTTAATTCCTCTTCCCACCTTTTTAAGAGCGAATCTGTCTGAGATCTAGTGGTAGGGATCACACTTAAACATAAACCACTAGGTACAATTCTGGACTGTATATAATGCTCCAGGGATTGTATTTCCCTCCACGATTTTGCTCGATATGCAAAATACAGTTTCAAAAAAGTCAACTTTAAATCAGAAGGATTGTACTGTATTTCTAGATCACTGTCAGAAACAACCACCTGAGCCTCAGCTCTATGCCTCTCAAAGTCTATGGGGTTACTCAGGAAACCTGCCATATTAATAACCAACCACTGCAATTAGAATAGACCACATTGGGTTTTCAAAACAATATCACAGCAAAATCAAATCCCAATAAAATATACCTTTTAATAGATATGCATTAACCCCTTAACGACCTTGGGTGTATGAGTACGTCCCAGGGCCGCTAAGGGGCTTTGCAGGGGGATCGCTCCGCTAATCGCCGCTAACACCCGGCAGTAACAGCGCCGGTGGGTGGCTCCGCCTGCTGGCGCTGTTTAACCCATCAGACGCCGCGGCAAAGATGGCCGCGGCGTCTGAATGAACGCCAATCGGTGCCGCACACCGATCGTTACGGTCATTAAAATAAATAAAAAAATAATAAATAATAAAAAAGTTACACATATTTGGTATCGTCGTATCCGAAAAAGTCCGATCTATAAAAATATAACATCATTTATCCCATAAGCTGAACACCGTAGAAGAAAAAAAATTCCAAACGCCAAAATTGCGTTTTTTGGTCATTTTACGTCACTCAAAAAATGGAATAAAAGTGATAAAAAAAGTCACATGCATTCCAAACTGCTAGCGATAAAAAGTACACTTTAGCCCGCAAAAATGCCCCCTCACTGACGTCCGTAGGTGTTAGTACAAAAAAGTTATTGGTCGCACAAAATGGCGCCGTGGCGCAAATTTCAAAAATAGCAAATGTTTGGAATTTTTTTACGGTACCAAAACATAACGGAAACCCTACATGTTTGGTATTGCCGGATGCGTAACAACCTGTAGAATACAGATAACATTATATTTACCGAAGATTGAACGCCGTAAGAGCAAAACCCCCGCAAACATGGCGAAAATACATTTTGTTTTCACAATTTGTCCCACTTGGAATTTTTTCCCAGTATATTCTATAGTATAGTGAATAACACCATTAGAAAGTACATCTTGTCCCGCAAAATAAAAGCCCTCATGTGTCTATGTAGGTGGAAAAATAAAAAAGTTATGGCTTTCAGAAGGCGAGGAGGGAAAAACGAACGTGTCACCAAAAAAAAAAACGCCTGGTCCTTAAGGGGTTAAAATACTAATACCACACCCCACAAAAAACAAGACTTGGGACAGGTAAACGTACCAAAATGGGTATATAGAAGAATATACATCTGTACAAATATATTCTCATTCGGATATAATCTCCTCAAGACAATACTATTAAGGTCCCTAAAATAAACTAATGCCCATAAAGCGGAGTCATCGTCCCGAAAAGGACGGCTCTGCACTAAATCCCTAAGGTACGCCATATCCGAAAAGTAATGATAGACAAACTATACACCGAATCACCATACAAAATACAAAAAAGTATAGATAATTTTGGATGAATACAACCTGGTGTTCCCACCGAAACGGTCCGGCACCTACTGATGATGAGGGGCGGCTACAATCGTCACGCCAGCCCTTATATCTCGTCCCAAAAGTTAATAGACCAATCGTTTCAAACTTAACATTACAGCAAAACACCTGCTTATTCTTCTATATACCCATTTTGGTACGTTTACCTGTCCCAAGTCTTGCTTTTTTGGAGTGTGGTATTAGTATTTTAATGCATATCTATTAAAAGGTATATTTTATTGGGGTTTGATTTTGCTGCGATATCGTTTTGAAAGCCCAATGTGGTCTATTCTAATTGCAGTGGTTAGTCACAAGGGCATTTTGGCATATAAACAACTTGTGTAGTATTATACGTATGAAAGCCATGAATATGTATTGGGTAAACCTTACTAGGATGATTAATGAAGCTACCCTTTATGACAGATGAACAATTTTGACAGTTCAAACAAGGGTAAGTACCCGTTCAACTCAACCTACAAGTTTATCAATTATTTTTTTGCTACTTTTAAAATAGATGTCGTCCGAGGAACAGATACGTCTTGCTCTTATTAGTTGACCTTTTGGAATTCCTTTAAAAATTTGAGGGGCATGTTGGCTATTTCTATGAAGAACATCTTTTTTATCCATCATGTTTGAAAAAAATGTTTGTAATTAGTTTATTTTGATTTTTGCAAACATCTACAATTGAGATACTGACCATTATCCATACTTTTGGTGATAGAGAATTTAATTATAGGTTGAGCATCATCCAACTGTTTCTCACTTCCTGACCACAACATGAACACGTCATCGATGTAATACAGTCAGGTAACAATAAATTGGGAATAATATGGAGCAAAAATGTTTTGTTTTTGAAAAGCCATTGTATAAATATTTGCAAAACTTAGAGCCGCTGGGGACCCTATCGAGGTCCCTTGTAGTTGCAAATAGAACTGGTTGCGAAATCTAAAGTAATTTTTCTTTAGAACGATGTCCAACAGACCCATAAGAAATCCTATTTGGGAATTAGTGAGTGTATTATGGTCACTAAGAACTTCTCTGACTGCCTCCATCTCTTCTATATAAGGTATGTTAGTGTATACAGTACAAATTCAAGTAACTTTAGAGCAGTCAAGAGTAGAGTGAGTTCACAGAAATTGCCCCGTATCCATAAGACCATTTCTATCTCTTTTAAGACAGGTTTTAAATAGCTGTCAACACACACTGTCAGGGGTTAGGGCAAAGAATTAACCCCTGACACTATAGATCTTCCAGGAGGATTGTCCAAGGATTTGTGCACTTTTGACACTAAATATAGGATTGGGACTCTAGGATGTACATTAGTTAGTGTTTGTTTGATGTTAGATGAAATGATTTCTTTACAAGCTGCTTCTTGCAAGTAATCCTCTATATATGTTTGTATTTCTCTTGTAGGATCATTTTCTTATTCATTATATTCATTGTGGTCAGTCAATTGAGAGATTGCCTATGTACATATTGTTCTCAATGTATCACCTCTGAAGTTCTGCTTTTGTCAGCTTTTTGAAGTAGTATAATAGACGTGTCGTTTCTCAATTCTTCAATCGCTCGGACGGTTAGATTTGATTTATTAAGCCTGGTTATTTTATTACACTTTTTTCACAAGCTATTGGAATGTTTCTATAGTAGCCGACGTGATCTCAGGGTCAAATTGGCTTTTCTTTTGAAGTTTTCTAGGCATAATACACGTCTTTCGTTGCGATTTTGTAAGTAGAACATTTTAACACGAATATCCCTACAAAGCCTATAGAAGACCACAGTGAAGTCGAATCATTCAATGTCTTGAGTTGGAACATAATTGAGTCATTTACTAATAACTGAGAGTTGAGCGCTGTTAAGTACTTTTGACGAAATGTTCAAAACTAGCGAGTCTGAATTTTCTTCCGATTTCTGGTCAGAATACCTCGACGTGGCTCTGGTCTTCAGAGGCGTAACTTGAAGCTTCTGGGCCCTCATGCAAAGAATAAGATAGGGTCGCCCAGTTACCACGTGTCTTTACAATACTGGTAACTGGGCTTTTGGGCCCCCTCAAGCTGCAGGGCACCGTAGCCACTGCTACATCTGCACCACCTATAGCTACACCCTTGCTTGTCTTCCTAGATTTTGCTGAATCCCAATGCCTGTGCCAGGATCGCTCTCTTCCTGTGTCTTCGGATCTCATCAGACCACATAAAAATAGACAGTTTAAATTACAAACTAGTTGAACGGGTGAACGGGTACATACCCTTCTTTGAACTGTCCTCCACGAGGACTGTGCTCCACACATCACTGGCCGCAGCACGCACCGGTAATCTCCTTGCAAAAACCCTCAGTTACCTATATCCACAGTTCCGCATTGCTTCCAGGGGTGAACCCTGGGCATTCTGGTCTTCCATACATATTACTTATCCCTGGGCATATCTCATTGGTGATCCGGCTGAGAAACAGCCGAAACGTTCCTCATGGTCACGATTTCCTCAAGCCATAAAGATTTATAATTGATCACCTATTTATGTATGGAAACTTACTCGCTGTAAAAAATTTTTGTAAATTTCTCAATTTCTCTATATAAATTATCTACTCGCATAAGCATACATTCGTATGAGTGCTTTGGAATTATTTCTTTACTATAGTAGAAATGTTAAAACTAGGGTTAACGAACATAAATCAGCGATCCGACAGTATGAACAGAAAGAAGATACTTATCCTAGTGATACTTCGGTTCCGACAAAAAAAAATATGGAGAGAACACTATCTCTCATCACTTTGGTGAAGCGGGACATCGCATGTCAGAGGTGTGTGTTAGAGGTTGTATATGGCAATGACATAGAACACACTAAGCGGCTATTGCTGCAATGGGAAGCGTACTGGATAACCACATTAGATGCGCTATCCCCGTTAGGTCTGAACGAAAGTTTAAATTTGAGAATATTCTTGTAATAAGGTATCATTGTTTGCTGGAATGTATAATACTAAGCTTTGTATTTTCTATTATGTATGTCTAAAGATTTTCACTGTTTGTCAGGTATAGAAGGTAGAACTAGCAGGCAACACGCATGCTTGAGAAAGGGGAGGAGTTCCCCTGAAATGTCACACAGGTGTGTGAATTCTCTGCTGGCGTCTGGCGGTTTCCTTACTATCCCTCCGGGACTGCAATATTGGATTATGAAAGGATTTGATGAAGACAGTACTTGAGTATACCACCCTTTACTACACCTGTTTTATGGAGTGTGGTGTTTAAACCTTTATTTGCACAAAATAAATACTATTTTTTACTAAGAAATTGGATCAAAGAATTATAGAACCTATTATACTTTGGACTTATGCATGGTGAAGTTGAGGAGCTTCCATATAGGTCATAGGTGGTGACTCAATACTTTTAGTTGCAGTTCATAAATTATTATGGATGATAGACAGTCTGGGATCCTGGAGGGCAGAGAGTTAACATCTGGGCCGGAGATGTAAAGTTGGGTGTCATCAACATACAGGTGGTACTGAAAGCCGTGTGATGCTACTAGCTGACCCAGGCCAAGAGTGTAGATAGAGAAGAGTAGGGAACCCAGGACTGACCTCTGAAGAACATCTATGGAGAGAGATGAGAGGAGGTGGGGCAAGAGTTAGAGACGTTGAACGTCCAAACAGTGAGATACGAGGAGATGCAGAAAAGAGTCAAATTTGTGATGCCGAGAGAGAGATTTGTAGCATTAGGCGGTGCTCAACAGTGTCAAAGGCAGAAGACAAGTCTTAGAGGAGAAGAACAGAGTAGTGGCATAAGTCTTTAGCAGTCACTAGGTCATTGGTGAGTTTGGTTAGGGCAGTTTCAGCAGATTGGTGGGATAGGAAACCAGATTGCAGCAGGTCAAGAAGAGAGTTGGAGGAGAGGTGAAAGGACAGTTGAAGATAGACGTTCAAGGAGTTTAGAGACAAATGGAAGCAGTGAGATGGGGCGATAGTTGGACAAGGGGGGATTCTCAGGGGGTTTCTTAGGGATGGTTGTGATGGTAGCGTGTTTAAAGGATAAAGGGCAGATGCCAGTGGTTATGTTTGAAAGGTTGAAAAGATGGGTGAGGGCTGGGTTAATGACAGCCCTAGGGTCAGGGATGAGGTGGGATGGCAGTGGGTCAAGATTACAAGTAGTGATTTGGAGAGTAGAGAGGTAAGCTTGTCATGAGTAACAGTGGAGAAGCAGGCTAGGGGTGAAGAGCATTGTACAGGTATAGAGGTGGGCAGTGGGGACTGTGTAGGTATAAAAGTGGGCATTGGAGACTGTGCAGGTGTAAAGGTGTAAGGTGGGGACTGTGCAGGTGTAAAGGTTTAAGGTGGGGACTGTGCAGGTGTAAAGAAGCGGGAGCGGATGAGTTGGGACTCCCTACTGTAAGAATGGGTATGGTTGGCCACTCTTGCAGATAAGAAAGCGAGTGGTATAGTTGGCACTCCTTTCTGGTTCTTTTCAATTGCGGGGAGAGACTATGTGGGACTCTCTGTGATGAAGTGTACCGGCGTATAAATAAGGCAGACAAGACAACAGCTAACCAGGAGAACTGTGGCTTTACTTTCTTTTACTTCCTCCAGCAACGACACTTGTAGCACAATCCAGTCGTCCACATTGAGTTCCAGCCAGCTCCAGTAGCACGCACTCATCCAGCAGTTCCAGAGGGAGCTCTCTCAGCTCAACCTCACCGCTCTACCCTGACTGACCTTCCGTGGATCTTCCACTCAGCTCAGGGGGGGCTACCTCGTACTTCAGCTGCGTTAACGGCCTCTCTTGTCCTTTACTCAAATGTGCTCCCAGCTAGAGGCGAAGCTCTGCCCCCAGCTCCTGCCCGGCTTACTTGCTGTCAACGAATAACTATTTACAAGTCCTTTGCTCCCAGGGCTACTTTTTTGCCTTCCATTCAAATCTGCCTCCTCTCATCTCCAGCCGGGATGATGAGGGCGATGCTCCCTGCCCACTATCCTGAGGCAGAATCTCCAGCAGACTTCTCTTGGCATACTCTCCCTGAGTTACTACATGTCTCACTATATATTCAAATCCCCCACTGCTGGCAGTTAACCCCCCTTTCTGCTCCACAGAGACTCAGCTCCCTATTGGCTGAGGGTTATGACATCACTGTTACCAGTCAGACTACAACTGGGGAAAGAAACCTTAATATTAACCAATAGACTCCTGAATCTAACTTTACTATTACTGCTATACCTAAGTCTCTATAAAAATTACACTACTTTCCTAGATAGGGATACCTACAGCTTTGCACATCCTACACAGTGAAGCTTTATCTGATGAGGCTGATCTTGTTTAGGAAGGGAGTGGCAAAATCAATGGCTGATAGGAGAGGTGGGGGAGGAGTGACCAGGATAGTTGTCTAGAGATGGGAGACAGAGAAGATAGGACAGTGATAAAGTAATCCTGTTTGGCAGACATGAGTGCAGACTTGATGTTGAGGAGTGACTGTATGTAGCACAACACTGTACAGATTTTGTCATTCATATTGGTCCATGTCCTCATTGGTGTTACAGTCTAAATTTCAGATCATCCTATCACTATGTTTTTGGAGTGTGGGGGAAACCAGAATAATCTGAGGAAACCCAAAATACGGGGAAACATACAAACTCCTTGCAGATGTTTTTTGTGGTGGGATTTGAACCCTGGACTCCAGCACTGCAAGGTTACAGTGCTAATCACTGAGCCACAGTGCTGCACTGTACTAACCACTGAGCCTCTGTTCTACACTGTGCTAACCACTGAGCCATTATGCTGCACTGTACTGACCACTGAGCCTCTGTTCTGCAATGTGCTTACCACTGAGCCACCGTGCTGCCCATGTATAGACATACCATGGTGTGGACACAGTCTCATTGTATCTACATCATTAGTTTAATTAAAACATAAGGCAATGTTACAGGAATTACATCATCTTACCCAACAGAGATGACCACGGCCCCAGAATTCTTTGCTAGGTATTGACAGAGACCATCATAGCTGTCTAGAACCAAATAAATAAGACTTGCATCAATGTCAAAAAATCCTCTTACATCAGGACACACATGATAAAAAGTGCTCAATCACATTAACATATGTGGCACAGCGACTGCAGGTAGTTGCCTGTTTCTGCCACTAGGCAGAGTGATACAAGAGAGATACAAGCAACACGCCACCAAGGGTGCCTGACCTTGGTGGGATCGGAGCCATTTGTATATACTGTCAGCCACAGTAAGTGGTTGGCAGCCGTTTATAGTTAGAGTGGCTGTCTCAGCTATTTCCGGGTCGGCTCTTATCGGAAGCAAGCAACGTGTGGGGTGGGTGTCTATCCCTGTGTTCCAGACAAGTTCTGGACAGGTCTCTGGAGGCCTATAAAAGGCCTGGGCCTGCAGGTGTTTAGTGGGTGTGGTTGTTTCCTGGCAGTGGAGCAGCTAAAGAGTTGTGGAGAGGCTCTTAACTCAGAGGCCTGAGGCTAGCAGAACCAGTGGAGGCTGGTAAAACAAGACATTAGGTCCAGAACATGTGTAGAGAGGGAATCTACATGTTAAGTAAGTGGCTGGATGGCCAGGGTTTTCTTTATATTTAATGCTGTTTTCTGTATACTGCGCTGAAGAATAAAGCTGGCTGCAGCCAGACTTAAAAAGAATCCTGTGTTGGAGTACCATGTGTTGATGTGCCGACCGTTCTACCAAAGGATGGTGATCCGAGAGCGGAATACCCCCTGGGACAGCCCAAGATGGCGGCTGAAAATGAGCGAGTCCCTACTTATGGTGGAGGATGCGGGCATGTGTGGCACAGTTGAAATGGTGGAGTAAGCCCAAAAGGAACTGGGGCACAAGTAGTGTCTGATATGCTGCAGACAAGATTGGCGCAGTGCACAAAGTGGTGCAGGAAAACTGAAGTTACATGGGACTGATGAGTGCTAGCTCTGTATGAGCAAGGGTTGGTCTAAAGAGACTGCCTCATTGGAGCAGGAGACTGTCTGTCAAGAGACAGGGGGCTCAACTTAGTAAAAAGACTGTCTTGCTGCCTGAAAATTTCTTTTTTTGACCATGGGAGAACTTAGTTCAAGTATTTTGAGTGGGAAATTGCACTGTTGACGGACGATATGGCCAAACAGCCAATTAACTCCCAGAAGCATCAGGCCTATGCCGTGGCTATACGTGGATATACTGAGGCAATACAAGATAGGAAGGCTCAGCAGCCCCTCAGAAGGTTGGTGCAAAAGGCTGTTGCCAAAAGGTCAGTTCATTCTTCCAAGAAAGTCAAAGCCGTGTATTCCTCACCAGCATGGGTTAACTCCTGAACAGGTGGAGCTGCAGAGATGCATGGATGTGGCCGTTACCGAGGGCAACCAGCCTCAACGACAGTGGGCAGCCACTGAGGTCCAGCTAAAGGAGATGCTAGTAAGAACCCTGGAGTTGATGGTGG
The DNA here is from genome assembly GCA_025379985.1 of Phyllomedusa bahiana. Taxonomy (NCBI): domain Eukaryota; kingdom Metazoa; phylum Chordata; class Amphibia; order Anura; family Hylidae; genus Phyllomedusa; species Phyllomedusa bahiana. The sequence continues at coordinate 30,603 of JAODAL010024932.1, forward strand.
GTCGCATCCCACTGTTGGTCGATCTGGACTGTGGCCAAAGGGTCTCCAGAGTGCACCAGGACATCATACTCTTTGTGAAGTCCCGACCAGAACCGGATGAGGCCGTTTAACTTTTTGACACTTGTGGTGGGAATGCAAACCATGTTCTTGAGGTATGCGAGGACCTCCAAGTGGAGTTTGTATTGGACAGTGACTTTCCCTATTTCTGGCAGTTGTGGGAGACAGCGAGGGTGCCAGGCAAAGCAGGTGGCTTTTCCTGGGAAGCATCCCCCCTGCAGAGGATGCTGTGCCACTGCCTAAGAGGAAAGAGCCAGAAATATCACCCATGAAGGTCCCTGAGAAGATGGTAGGCAGAGAGTCCCTGTCCCACAGTCTGAATATGGACTCAGGTGTGGTAAACGTGTGCCCAGAAATGCTGCCAAGTGAGAAAAGTCCATAGAGCAGTGAGACTATGACACGTGGACTTGAAATGTCTTCTGGACTTTATGTTTATGATACGTCTGAAATGGTGTCTTTTGAAAAGGACACTAGTGAGATAAATGTGCCTCTAATACATAGCTCAGTACGACTACCTGAGAAGGGGGAGGGGAGCTGGGTCACAGAGTCAGCGTCAGTTACTGCCAAATGTGAAATAGCTGCTAAAGCCATTACAGGTAAAACAATAGCAGGGTGTAGCTCAGGAGCGGCCCTGTGTGAACAAGCTGCTAGAGGTGCTGTGGCAGTAGAGAAGAGCAGCTCAAGTCTGCCCGGGAAGGTCATGGCTGTCAGGGCTAGGTGTGAAGTTAATGCAGAGTGTGAACTAGCTTCTGAAAAAACGATAGCCCCAGCTATAGAGCAGACTAGCTCAAGTATGCCCCTAGAGGTCGGGGTTAGCAGTGCTGAGTGTATCACAGAGGATGTGCCTCCTGTGGTGGATGACAATCTGGAGAAGGGTGCCACCACTACAGTCTCAGGTGGAGATAATGTGGTTGAATGTAGCAACAAAGCATCCTCTGCATCCGTTGTAGTGAAAACTTATGAATATGTGTGCCCTGCAGCTATGTGTGAAGTGTCTGGAGTCCAGTTGGTAAGTGTGTCTACCAGTAACCCCAGCGCACTGTGTGTACATGATGGCCACCAGTTCTGTCCTAGTGTGAACACGGCCAGTTTATTGCTTGGAAGGAAAAAGGCAAGTCCTGAAAATGATTGCTCTGCTGCAATGTGTGAGGAGACTATTTTAAAGAGGGTGTGTCCAGACCTTAATGAGGTGCGTGCATGCATGACGGAGGCCTCAGAGAGTGATGAAGATACTTGTGTAAAGGACACATGTGCTAAGGCGGATTCTGTGTGCAGCCCTGAGCTGTGTATTCCAGACAGGGAGCTCTGTGATAGAGATCTGGATTGTGGCACTGCAGGGAATGAAGGGAAATGTTGTGCTGGGACCTGTAGTCCACCTGAGGTCACTTGCTCCAGTGGTTGCTGTATTTCCAGTAGCTTTTACTGCAATGGTCACAAAGACTGCAGTGATGGTAGTGATGGAAAATGTTAGCCACTAGACCCAGAAAGGAGGGTTTGCTCACGCACTAGTGTGGGGTAGGCAAGCGTGTTTGAATAGTCAGATGGTAAAGAAGTGCCTGGTTTTGAGCCAACTGATACATTTTTACCAGAGGCTATTGAGGACAAAAGCAACAGTATCACAGAGGTGTTATGTCCTGCGGTTTGTGGCGACCTACAGGTGGGTTCCTTTTTCAGCCAGATGTCTGCTGCACCTACTGGTGTTAAAAAGGTGACCGAGTTGCTTTGTGAACACAGCCAGTTTGGTGTATGAGTTGGAGAACCATAATGAGGTTGGCCTGTCTGCTATGACCGATATCACGTTTATAAATGTATCTGCTATGGGCTCCAGTGCCCGGTATGAACTTGATGGGGAGCAAGATATAGGAGTGACCCGGAAAGAAACTGCGAGCCCTTCCTTAGAGACTGTTACAGGCAGGGCCGGACTGGGAATAAAAAGCAGCCCTGGCACACAGCCCCACCAGCCCACATACAATACCCGCTTACAAAATTTCCCTTGCTCTCGCACCTCGCCACTTTCTAAAATAAACACTATAAAGGTGCCTTCACTCAGAGCATTTTTGACGATTTTTTATGTGTTTTTGTATGCGGTTTTTGTGCAGAAATGTACAGCATTAACTGCTGTGCCTTTCTGCACAAAAATGGGTGAAAGCACACTAAACACAAGCAAGAAAGAAAAAGTGGTGCAGAGTCAGGTCACCATCACATGAATACAGCACAGAAGTAAAATTACCCCTGACATAAGGGACTCACAGGAGACGTCATCTCTGAGAGTTGGTCTCTTCTCCTTTTCTTCTCCATCTGGCCCAAAACTCAATGATGTCTTCTCTTCATTGTTCTCTTATCTTTTTTTCTCCGTCCGGTACAGAATTCAATGTCTTCTTCTCCCGGCCACTACTCGTCCCTTTAGAATTTTCCTCTCTTTTCCAGCACTTCCCTATCAATTCCCACCTCTGTACAAACTGCCCATCCATAGAGTCCCAAATAGTAACAGTGCCCCCTTTGGTGCCCTACACAGTAATTGTACACCAAACAGCGTAAATTAGACCCTAAGAATTAGAAATTTAAAAAAGTCAGATACGTGCCATGTAAATAGGTAGACCCCTATTAGGTAAGTATACAAGCCTCTCCCACCCCCCAGTATGCAGGTAAGTATATAGACCTCCCAAAGTAGGTAGATACATAGGTACTCTCAGTATATAGGTAAATAGCCCCCCTCAGTAGGGGTACAGATTTATTCAGCAGGTAAAGAGGTGTATAATCCCCAATTAGGTAGGCCCTCATTGGCTATATAGGTCCCCTCAGTAGACAGATAAGTATAAAGGCCCCACAGTAGGTAGGAAGGTATGTAGTCCCTCATTTGGTACCTATATAGACCCTCTCAGTCGGTAGATAGGTATATAGGATCCCCTCATAATGTAGGTATATATGGCCCCCCACAGTAATAGGTGTATAGGACCACCATTAGGAAGGTAGTTACATAGGCCTCCAGTAGTTAAGTTGGTAGACAGGGCCTTCCCCCATTAATTAGGTAGGTAGACCGGGCCTTCCCCCATTAATGAGGTAGGTAGATAGTACTCCCCCTAGTAATTAGCCAGGTAGAGTTGCTCCCTAGTAATTAGCCAGGTAAGGCCACCCCATTAATTAGCCAGGTAGAGGTGCCCCATTAATTAGCCAGGTGCTCCATTAATTAGCCAGGTACCCCATTAATTAGCCAGGTGCCCCCATTAATTAGCCAGGTGCACCCAATCATTAGTTAGAGAGAAGCCCAGTAAAAAAAAAAAAAAACCTGCATTCCTCCCTCTTCTCCAGGTCTGGAGCGAGCTGCGCTCACAGCCTAGTGTGGGCTGCAGAGCAGGCGGCACGTTGACTTCATCACATTGCACTGCCTGCTGCGTGGCCTCCAGAGGGCTGAATAGCCAGGAACAGAAGATCCTGGCTGTTCTGTATCGGCGCAGGTGGGGGCCGTGATCTCTGCATGGCTGGGACTATGACCCATTCACGCAGCCGTGTGCACGAGGGGGGCCTGTTGGCCCCCCTAGCACAGGGCCAGGTGGTGTATGCAATCGATGCGGCCCCTGCAGCTGCGCCACAGAATGGCGCCAGCACTCGGGGCCCGCTGGAGGAGAATCAGCAGTTCCCCCCAGTGGGCGCTCTGAGCCGGTACTGCAACCCGGACCCTGGCGGCCCCCCGGGCCCACCGCCTGGTTTACCGCCAGACTGGGCCTGGTTACAGGGGATGTGAAGTGCGGAGATGTTTCTGTTGCTGCAGAGGATCTGCTGCTAAACAGAGTTGGTGAGAATGGTGGGGAGTGTGTCCTCTGACCCTGAGGTGCCGGTAATGTCATTGTGATGGACAAATTGTCTATAGAGGTTGTCAGTGGCGACTCTGAATTTAATAACTTACATGCTCATTGGGATGAGGTCCTTATTGCAAAGCATGCATGGTTTGTGGCCCCTGTAGTGAAATGTAAGCCTGCTGAGACGGTCACAACAAGTCAAATACCTGTTGTGGGCTGTAAATGTCAGGTGAGTGCCAATAACCCCCATAATAATGCAAGAGTAGTGCATGAAAGGGAGGGAACATCCTTGTTGCAGGGCTTGCATGGGTCATGCCACCTGTAGAAAGTGGCTATAAACTGCCTGTTGCTTATTGTGGGGTGAGTGCATGGTATGAGCCCACGGCTGAGCGTTATATGGACAATTTAGTTTCTGCTCCTAATTATGTAGAGGGGATGTTGCCGGTACCAACAGGTATCAAGGAGGAAAAGGTAAATGTGGAGTGCATGGATGACTCCAAAGCTGTCTTGCAGCAAATAGGATGTATGTCTCCAATGCTATGAAACAGATGGGGAAAAGGGGATTCCCTGAGAAAAGTGGGGTGCTTCCCCAGAGAAACCCAGCACAACGTAAGCTGTGTGAGACAGTTCTCCTGTGTAGGAGCTTTGACCCTGGAGGAAGGTTGTGCAAGGTGAAAAAGACCTACGGCCTTTATCAAAGGGGGATATGTGGCAGAGCGACTGCAGGTAGTTGCCTGTTTCTGCCACTAGGCGAAGTGATACAGGAGAGATACAAGAAACACGCCACTAAGGGTACCTGACCTTGGTGGGATTGGAACCATGTGTATATATTGTCAGCCACAGTGGTTGGCAGCCGTTTATAGTTAGAGTGGCTGTCTCAGCCATTCCTGAGTCGGCTCTTATCGGGAGTAGATATCGTATTGGGTGGGTGTCTACTCCCCATGATCAAAGCCAGTTTTGGACAGGTCTCTGGAGGCCTATAAAAGACCTGGATCTGCAGGTGTTCAGTGGGTGTGGTTCGTGTCCTGACAGTGGAGCAGCTGAAGAGCTCAGGAGAGGCTCTTACCCCAGAGGCTTGAGGCTAACAGGTGGCTGACCTCTGGAAGCTAAAACAGTGGAGACTGGTAAAACGGCATATTGATGTGACTGGACATTAGAACCAGAGCACGTGTAGAGAGGGAATCGACATGTTCAGTAAGTGGCTGGACGGCCAGGGTTTTCTTTATGTTTAATGCTGTTTTCTATATACTGCGCTGAAGAATAAAGCTGGCTGCAGCCAGACTTAAAGAGAATCTTGTGTTGGAGTACCATGTGTTGACGTGCCAACCGTTCTACCAAAGGACAGCAATCCGAGAGCGGAATACCCCCTGGGTCTGCCCAAGATGGCAGTTGAAAGTGAGTCCATTCACATATATTACATCAATTCCACCCTAGAGCCCTTTCCGTCTTCATCCAGTATATCCTATCCATGCAGTTACAGAAACATACCCCACACAGTATACATTTTCTGTACAGTGGCATCCAATGGTCACTATATTATCCAACCCATTAATGTCAGTTGGAAGGGTGAGCGATCTAATGTGTATTGAGGCCTCACAACTGTCTCCTCATAGTAGGTGTTAGAGAAATTAAGCACGGGTAGTGCCCAGCCCTTTGTTCCTGTAGGAGATCAGCCACTGTCAGAGTATTCTCTGTATAGAGCAACCTTTGAGCCACGAGGTTAGACCGGCTTACCAATGCTTCCCAACACAAATCCTCCTCCATGAAAGAACATGACTCCTTTTCTGCTACCAGCAGATGGAGATCGGGGCTGGTAGACCCTCACCGGTACTCCCTCAAATTGTAGGTCCTTCTTGAAGAGCTCAGGATCATTCTTTGACTTAGGCAGTGAAGTTTTTAGCAGAAAATTAAAATACCCTGAAATGCTCCATATTCCGAGTTTATTAAGAATGTCCCCCTATAAAGTGAAGAAAAAAAAGTTCAAAAGAATAAAAGTTCAAAAGAAATTACCTTAATGGAGTTGTAAATAATTCTGCTCTCCCAACACAATTAGTTATCATCAGGCAACCACTAGTTCAATTCTTGGTATCCAATCAGGAATTACATAAAGATCACAATGAAGTTATTGAAATTTGTGAGGATCTATTGGTTTCAGTAGATGTCAACAATCCTTCAGAGCAGAACTGTACTAACACAGTAACCAAATCAGTAAGACTACAAAGCGATAGGTTGGTGGAGACTGGCCCACAGAGGAAAATGGGAAACCCCTGGTGGGCCCTTGGCTTTGGTGGGCCCTTGGCATGGTGAACCCCTGGGTGCTAAAGGCCTGGAGCTGTGTGTCAGAAAGAAATTCAGAAAAAGAGTAAGGGCGCATCAACGGAGTGGACAAATACCGGTGTTTTGTCATGTTTTGAGGCCGTCCCCACGGCCGCGGAGGGAGCTTCTCCAGCGATGAGCGAGAGAGCTCCCCCCTCCCATTGAGCGGCACATCTTCCGTCCGCAAACCGGACGGAAGATTGTGCTTCTACAATGTTTTGCCGCCGGACCGCCGGCGGCAAAACCGTCCGGCGGCAAAACCCGTGCAATGAGGACTGCTGCACGGGTTTTCCATAGAGCACAATTGTGCTAATTTTCGGCCGGTTTTTCAGGCGGTCTGAAAAACCACAAACCGGCTGAAAAACCGTCCGAAAACCCGTGCCGTGGGGACATGCCCTAAGAAAGCAAGAAGCAGAGTGCAAGACTTCTCTGCAGTCATGTACAGTAACTTTAGGGTGGGCCCCAAGTATCAACTCCACTGGTGGGCCCCAAGAATCAACACCACTGGTGAGGCCCCAAGAATTCTCTCCACTGGTGAGGCCCCAAGCATCAACTCCACTGTTGTGGCCCCAAGCATCAACTCCACTGGTGAGGCCCAAAGCATCAACTCCACTGGTGAGGCCCCAAGCATCAACTCCACTGGTGAGGCCCCAAGCATCAACTCCACTGGTGAGGCCCCACGCATCAACTCCACTGGTGAGGCCCCAAGTATCAACTCCACTGTTGAGGCCCCAAGTATCAACTCCACTGTTGAGGCCCCAAGTATCAATCTCAATGTGAAGGAACCCACATGAACCACCTAACTCCACTGGTGGTCCACGAACACACTCCACATTAGTGGGCCCCAAGAACAAACTCACACTAGGAGGCCCAAGAACAACTCACTGTGAGGCCCAAGAAGCAACTACAGTGGTGAGAGCAGAAATTAACTCATATCTCACTGGTGAAGTAACTCAAGATCCATACTTCCACTGTGTGAGTGCCCAAGAACCAACTCTACTGGTGAGGCCCCAAGAACCAACTCCACTGGTGAGGCCCCAAGAATCAACTCCACTGGTGGGCTCCAGACACCCTCATCTAACAATGCTTCAAGGAGGAAGACACATGTACATCTCTACCTTCTTCCACTGGAAAGGATCACTGATCAGCCATCGGTTCATCACATTCATGACAGAGTTAGATTCCAGAATATGCACTAACCATATATGAAGTGACTGCTAGGGGCAGAAGAGATAGATAGATAGATAGATAGATAGATAGATAGATAGATAGATAGATAGATAGATAGTAGATAGATAATTTAGATAGATAGATAGTGATGATAGATAGATAGATTATTTATTTTAGACTTCTTGATCAATCATTTTTGTTAATTATATTCTCTGGGATATTATGTTCACTGTTGTGTGTCTACTTTTGGCTTCAAAAACGGTTTCTGATTGGACCTGAAATGTTGCCGTCTGCTGACATGGGGGGAAATAAAATAGACGTTGCATTGTTGTACTGGAGTGCTGCCACTTTTCTTGGAATATTTAGTTTTGCCTTTGGTCTGGGCTTTGTCAGCCGGCACCACCCAGTGTTTTTTTGTGAAAAGTGCTGCATTTTTTTCACTAGTTCAAGAGAGATACATATAGAAATTTATAAGATAGATATATAAATAGGATAGATAATGGTGTTTGGCCATATAATACAATGGTGAGAACAATTTGCTTATTATTCTCCAAAATTTAGCAATAATGAATCCTAAAGTAGGGGTGGAGGACACCACTTACTTTATAATCTGCTGTATAGGGGATCTGAAATACAAAACTTTGGGCCACGTGTATGAAAATTGTTTAGGTCTAAAACTCACTTTTTTGCTCATAGGTTACTATGGGCAAAAAAGTGAGTTTAAGACCTAAACAGTTTTCATACATGGGACCCTTTATGTTGCCAATCTTAATGATGTGTAAAAGTTTCAATATTCTGCATGTGATGTGTGTTCACAAGATCACCAGCCTTGTTTACAGGCAGCCAAGCATTCCTGCACCCTGGACATACATTTATTTTTATCCTTTTATGGAAGTGCCAAGGTGGCATGTTGCTACCTACCCAGCCCCCCTTCCCAACACCCTGGGCACATGCACCAACGCCACCCCCTCAACTCCTGGCTACGCCTCAGTGGTTGCTTATCTGTCCAAACTGAAAAAACCTCACTTGACATTTGTTGTAGATTTCAGCAAGAATCATTTACAGGAAAGGAAACATTGTCATTGTCTGTAATAAAATTGTAGCAATGACGACGTAAAATTCTAATAGGATTTTGCCTTAGTAATAGTATCGGTTTTGGAAATAATACATTTAGTCTTAGTCTATGGACTAGCTTTTACAGTTGTTTTCATAGATTTTTAGTCATCTGTTTCTTCTAAATATCCTCAGCACACATGCACCCCCAGCCCACCATGGCACCTGCTGAGGTTTTCTCTACTACAGTCAATGGTGTAAACTGTGGCAAATCCAGTACAGAATAGTATGACTATATCCTACTTGTCCAGGACATTATGGGGGTTGTCCGTATTTTGCAATAACATTTTATTAAGTCCCATTTACCAGTACGTAAAATCTGGTGAAAATCACAAAGGGCGACAAAAATGAAGCGAGCAACAACGAACACAAGCGGCATTTGGAGGCTTGTATTATAATAGATTATAGAAACAACAAGATGCAGCGCAAAGGTAAACATTTTGAAATGCACTCACCAGGATGAACACGCCGGTAGAAACTGTATGAATTGTCCGAAGTAGTGACCGACCTGCAATCCCCGGTGGGTACTCCGCTTTCGAGGATTCATACCAGGTTACTCCAAAAAATATCAGCAGAAAAAACACAAGAAAAATGATGATAACTCCCAGCAGAGCAGCTACTACTCCCAGCATTCCTGCAGCTTTCAGTGTCGTGTCTTCTGTCAGTTTGCACTTCCTGAATCCTCTCTATTGTGATAGTCGTGTAGTGAAGGCAGGACACCCAGCACCACACCCCCTATAGTAGAAGTTACAGTATTACTACTATATTATATAATAATCCCATAAACCTCCTGCTCCAGGCACAAAGTATCTGAAGCTAAAGTGTCTGTTTAGATTCCCTTCCTGCTGCTCTTCCCCAAGGTGACCTGATCAGTCAGTCAATAGACACACACATATCTTTGACCCCTTGAACACCAGGCCTGCAAAGGCCTTAATGACACAGCTACATTTTTCAGCTTTTACCTCTCTGCGTTTCAACAGTCATAACTTTAATTTTTCAGTGACGCAGCTTTATGAGGATTTGATTTATGCGGGAGAAGTTGTATTTTTGGGGGGTGTAGTTTGAGGCTATATATAAATTATTGTCATTTTCTTTAATTTTTCTGTAACATGAATATAAAAAAAACTTTTTCTGTGTTTGTTTTTTTTGTGTTTTTTTCACACTAAAGAATGTGTTAAATTATTTCTACAGGTTATTATAGTCATGTGTATACTTAATATGTATAGGGTTTTTTATTATGTACAATGTATGCACATGAATTTTTTCTATTAAATATTTAATTTAAAAAAAAAATTTTTTATAATAAAAACTGTTTCTGGTATGCGTCACAGCACGCCTGCATTAACGTTGAAAGTACACGATTGTAAGCACATACTTTCAATGCAAGGCAGCTTTCTGACTCGTACACTACCTACTTCTCACCACGTAAGCACCTGAAAGAAGCGACAGGTCACTTTTTTTTTGTGTGTGTGTGTGGGGGGGGGGGGGGGGAGGTAATTGGGAGCTGAGAAATTCGACCGCAACAATGATTTTACACTCCACAAAATGAGTGCTGGACCTGATCAATGATTTTACCTATTTGTGGAGTGTACTTCAGCTCAATTACATGCTGAAGTGCACCCCATAAATGTGCCGTGTGAACATGCCCGTACACTTTATTTTACACTTAGGGTATGTTCACATGGCGTAATTGCGGCGGGTGTTTTGCGGCGGGTGTTTTGGGAGTTGCACTGATCAGCGCGTACTCACGGAGCACAGGGGCCGGCAGCCCGCCGGCCCCATTGACATGCATTATTCACGGCGCGTAATCGCTGCGAATAATTGACGTAATTTATCTCTCGTATTGTACACGCGGGGGACGAGTCGTAATCCATTGTTCTCTATGAGAGCTATGGATTACCGTAATTGCGGGGCGCATTTCGCTGCATATTAAGCACAATACATGGCGAAATATGCCCACAATTATATCCCAAAATAAGCCGTGTGAACATACCCTTAGGGTATGTGTTGGACCCAGTTTTGGATCCGTTTCCGATCCAAAAATAACACATCTAAAAGTGCCTTGCCAATCACATCCAAAACGCATCCAACATCAAGGTCCATTTGGATTAGTTTTTGCTGCAGCAGACACGTGCCTAATAGTTTTAAATAGCGTCTGCTGCGTCAAATGGATCAAGAATTGACATGACAATTCTTTGAATGGATCCAAAAAACGCATCAGAAAGACGCATGTAAAACAGGCATTAGTGATCACTCGTCTGAACCCCGATGCGTGTTTTACATTGAAAGCAATGGAAATCATACTGCTCATTGTTAGATGTGCCATTGGGTCCGTTTAGGATCCAAAAACGCATCTAAAAACATATCTAAGAATGGCATGTGAACATCCCCTTAGGCTAGATCCACACTCCAATCCCTGAAAAGTCGACCATTTTTTTTCCGATGCACGACTGCGGTTTTAGTTACTGTATTTGCAAAAACCGTGGTCGGGTCTCGTCTTTTTGCCATAGGCCCACACAGTTGATTGTAAGGGAAACCGATGACAAAACTCAAAACGCCAGCGTATTTAGCAGCAAGTTCCTTAATACGCCGGTGCCAGAAAACGAGCAGAAAAAAAGCGACTTGTGTAGACTACAGGACTCTTACTGTTGCTCGTATTCTTTCTCGGCTTAACTACTGTAACTCCTTACTTATCCGTCTCCCTCTCTGCAAACTCTCCCCTCTCCAATCTGTCCTGAATGCAGCAGCCAGACTCCTCTTTCTCTCCAGCTGGTATACTGATGCCTCTACCCTGTGTCAGTCACTGCACTGGTTGCCAATTCAGTACAGGATACAACATAAACTCTATCACTCTCACCCATAAAGCTCTCCACAGTGCTGCTCCTCCCTACATCACCTTCCTCATCTCTGTCTACCACTCGACCCGCTCTCTCCGCTCTGCTGATTATCTGAAATTACACGCCTCTCTCATCCGAGCCTCCCATGCCCGTCTCCAATATTTTGCACATGCTGCACCAGTTCTTTGGAACATGTTACCCCGTATGGTCAGGCACACTCACAACCATTTTCTTCGGCAGGCCTTCCAAGATCCCTGATCTGATTGTTAACCCCCCCAATTTCTGTCATACTCATTCATCACTTCCTGACATTCACAGGCACTTACCTGTATATTGTTGTACGGTCTGGGTGGCAGGTTCATCCACTTTTTGTGTATACTACCCCATATTTATATAACTTGGCTGGACAATTGTAAACTGAGCTCTTCTCACCCTTTTTCTCACTCACACACCCTAATAGATTGTAAGCTCTTGGGAGCAGGGCCCTCACACCTCATGTCTGATCTGTAAGTAGTTTTTACTGTGTAATGTTTGTTTTCTTTGTGCTTATACCCTCTAAATTGTAAAGTGCTGCAGAATATGTTGGCGCCATATAAATAAAGATTATTATTTTTATTACTACAGGTCGGTTTTTCTCTTAAAGTCTATGGGCATGCAAAACGGTCAGATCTTAAAACGCCGAAAATGCGATAATTTTTGTATGCTGTGTAGACATAGCCTTAGTCATGTATTAGCATTCTCCTGTATACTCCTGTCTGCTGATACATTACTGTAATAGTATGCAAATTAAACAGTGTGTCTTATACGATGTGATATAGAAATATTTATCTTATTGTTTCATTAATATACTTTGTATCCAGACATATGCTGGATACAATCCATATCAGACATAGGATAGATCCTATGTCTTTTACTGCAGCTGTCATGCTACCCCCACAGAAGGGTCTATTTCTGCTCACAGTGTTTGACCTTGGTGACCCCTCCCTGACTGCTCAGAACCCATACAGATCATAGCTGATACTATTACATAATGCTCAAGTATTATTAAACCACACCAGATATGGAGGGCCAGACCATTGGGAAGTCTGTTGTAATGCGGACTAGACAACTCTGCATAAAAGATACCAAGTTTGGGCATCCTGCGGGATAAGGGAGACTGCTCTGACTAGTATAAAGAGGCGTGCTTTACCATTAAGAGCAGAGCCTCCGCTGGGGCCGGACCTGGCGCCTAGCACCCCTTTGATGTGTCGTCGGACGGAATGGGTTGTACTTTTGAGGGTGCAACAAGGGGCCCCCCCCATTTCACTGTGTGTGCGAGAACTATGCATTGGTAACATCTGTAACTGCCAGCTAAGTATCATACTTTCTTTCTATTCTATTTCCTTATTTCATGTAATAAACCTTTCATTTTTTATACATTCTGCCTAATTGTAATTAATTTCTTGCTCACCAATCAATCACCCGCTTACAATTGGTGTCAGAAGTGGGAAGGTCGCTACAAGAATTATTACAATTATTTTATTGAGGAATAGCAATGTATATCTTAGCGGAGATGTTTAGTTTTAGGGTAGATGACAAAAATCGAGTCCAGTCCCCTGGTGAGTGCACTAAAGCGCTAAGTGCCCTCCAGACTCGACTGGTTGCGTCACCATTGCGACGGACAGACCCCAGTCGGTCGGTGGTGAATCTTGTACTGTATCTTTAACGGCTGAAGATCTCAGCAGTTCATGGAATGATCTGTTTGGGAGCACCAGTTATAGATACAGACAAGTCTTGAAGACATGAGCAGGTGGTGATCTTTTAAAGAGACAGGAGAAAGCTACAAGCCACATTGTAACACTGAACTAGCAGAGTGTCAATGTAGAAACAGTATCTGCAAAATGTTAGATTGTCAGTGATTGTGAATGAAATGAGGAAACTATTTTAGAATTTATACTGACGTTTTGTGCTTCCTTCAAGGTATGTACCATATTCCTGATAAAGTTATGAACAATTAAGAGCAAAGAGTTTTACAACATTTGGTTCATTATGTTAGAAATTATTCAGTACTGTAATGGATATCCTTTTAAATTGGGTTACAGCAAAAATTGAGCTCATTTTGACGTCATAAGTGCACAGTTTAATGGTAATGGGTTTTTTTTCCCCGTTAATACTCCTTTGATCTTGCAGCTGTCTGATAGCAGAGAATGGTGGATGCTGTCCATAAGGTGTTTTTTTTTTCCCTATGAATATCTGGGTGGGGAATGTAACTAACCTTCTGTTTATTTTGTAGGAGCAAAAATAATTTCTTTTTGTGCACAATGATTGTGATATCACTTGTTAGCGCTAAAATCTGGTGCAAATGAAAATAATGCAGAAGTTATGTGGCAGGAATGTTTAGTTTGTTGTAGTGAAATATAGTCACTGGTGGATATTGGTTGTGAGGGTTTGCTGAAGGATTTTGTATATTCAGGGGACTACTGGGGTGGGAGCATGGTGCATTCTGTTTCCTGGCCCTAAAAAGTTGGTTTTCCCTGATGTGTGGTGATGTTTTTCATGCTTTTTGTAATGGTTTATTGTTCCCTATCAACTAGGGGTGGTCGTTGTTGTTTGTGGGGGGCCTGTGATGGTCAATTACCCCCCTGATTGTGGCATTGCTTTAATCTTTCTGACTATTAAATGTATGTTGTCAGCTGTTTGGAGGTTTCCCAGTTTAAAATAAGGGAAATGTATTTGTTGTTTGTAAATGTGGGGCCCCTGGTGTCTAAAAAATGTGTCTCATGGAGAAATCTCTCCCCTATGTCTAAATCGGTCCCTCATCCAGAGATCTCTCTCCCTTTTAAAATTGTCCTTGTTTAGGAAGCTGTACAGCATAAAAACAAAATTTAGACCTGTATCTTGTTAAAATCTCACTAGTTTTACTATAAAGTTGGTCATTTCAAATGCATGGAATGTAAACTGATAATCTTGCATGTGTAACTAACCAAAAGCAATGAATTTAAGATAAGAGTAAAATAATTACTTACAGATTAAAACGGAGAGGCGTCCCCAAGCTTTATGCCTGACAAGAAGCACAGGACCTGTTGACCTCTGGAATGCTAATTATAAGTGCATGAGAAGCAGCTGAGTGTAATGTATGTTAAAATCTGTTTTCTATGTTAAATCTGTTCTATATAGAGAAAAAGGCCTTAGTCTTTAGAAATGAAAATCATATAAATATATTTCTAGGGTTAATATTGAAATAATGAAGTATATACATACACGTTGAATTACTTAAAGACCGAAGGTATGATTGTGGAACCAGGATTGATTGACGAGGGCAAGTGTGTGAAGAGCAAGGATGTGTGAGCAGCTCTCTGGGAAATTAAGGGTAAAACATATGCCAGGGTGCGGTAGGAATTTATGATATAGAGAAAACATTAAAGGTTTATTAAAGAAAATCTGGGGAGGAAATGTTTCTATATCTTGTTGTTTAAAATAATTGATATTTTTTGCTTTCTGCCTATGCAGAACAAATAGGTAACATCATTGGGTTTTAAATTAACATGTGGGTATCAAATGATTAAAGCATTCACACTGGTTAAAATTTTATAAAACCAAATTATCAATTGAAGTTTATACATATTCACACATTCATGCACATTACATTATTAAAAAACATTTTTAAGTTAAAATGGTGGTATAAAAGTCGTAACTTTTGGGTTCAATCATAAGTTTAATATTATTTGTTAATGCATGAATATACATAGCTAACTTGACAATAAAATCTGATTCATGACTCAGCACTGTTAAAACAGAAGGAGAGAGCAATTGTGCTGGCAGCTTCTTTTCAAGTGACTTCTGTTTAGAGGAGAAGAAATTGCTTGACTAGCAATTCCCCAAACAGAATAAGTTTATGTCTGATAGCTGAGAGAACAAAAACAGATTATACTTGTCAAATTAAGATGCATCAGTAAAAAAGTAGAATATATAAATAAATATATATTTATATACAAAAGTGTTATATCGTTTTAATTTTTATATTTTTTAATTTTTTTTGTATTCTCAGACTAATTAAAAGTCAAGCTGAATTTCTGCATTAACAAAATATGGAGTTAATGGTTATTATAACAAATGGGAAGGACAAAACAAAAGGTTGTACACTTACAGACTTATGTGTACATGGTTCATGGTGGTTAATTGGAATGTGGTATCATTATTATCATTGGGAATGAATACACATATTTTCACATATTGGGTTTGAATCAATGTGATAGAGATAATATCACAAAGGTTTTACAAATACAAATGGTTTATGCACAATAACACACTTGTCAACAAAAAGGTCAATAAAGGTTATTATTTTAAACTTCAGGTGTTACAAAGGGAAATAAAGTCATTCTCATAAATAAAGTATGGTATAAAAAGTTATGAAATCTGTGTGTTATGCACTGATATGGTTATAACATTTATGATATGGTACGAACTGATATGATTATTACATTTATGAGGTTATGCACTCTGAGCAGAAGACGGTTTTGTTTTTATTTCTAATGCTGATATAAGAGTTTTGTAAGGATCGTAACTACACAATGATAAGATTATCTTGCTAGGTTGGCAAACCTCAAAGGCCAATGTGGGCGGAGTTATTTAAATGGGTTGACAGTGGATTGACAGAATCAAGTGTGATATTTTTACCATGTGACATTCTTTATTAAAGGGGTGGTGAAGATCTACAGCAGAGGGACACTGCCTTGTACACTTATGTGACTGAGACCACCCCCTCACGGTGAGATTCAAGAGTCAAGTCTATTTTCGGATTTTCATTATTTGCAGATTATAAATGACAAAAACAAATAAATGACGACCTTGTACCGTAAGCCATCAGCAGGGAACAGTCTCCTACGGTGGGATAGTCATCATCCGTTCCCACTTAGGAAAGGTATACCAAAGGGACAGTTTTTGCGTGTACGAAGGAACTGTTCATCTAAGGGGAACTTTTAAGAAGAAGCTGAGAATTTAAGAACGAGATTCCCGGAGCGGGATACCACGACATATTCTCACAGAAGCATATCAATCAGCCCTATACTTGATCGGTCTGCTCTATTACAGCAACAAAAGCCTACATAACATCACAAAGGGGAAGGTTTGGATCATAGGTACAATTGATGATTCTTTCTAGCCAGATTAGAAACATTATATCTAATTTTTGGCCAATTTTAACACAAGATCCCCATTTGAAGGGAATTTTTAGACATGTACCCCAGTATTACGTACAGGAGAGGCAAGAATATTAGGGACCGTTTGGTTCAGAGTATTTTTCGACACCAACACCTTCGGCCACTTGGCTTTCATCCAAGAAACAGGGCACTTATGGTGTGGAAAGTTAAGGCCGCCCTTCCATATCTAACGAAGTCAGTGAAAATTTACTGACGGGTCAATATTTAAAAACTTTTGGATATGCTTTTGGGTAAAAAAGGGGGTCATTTACCGGGCCACCTGCCCGTCCCCCAAGTGTATGTGGGTTAAACTACCCGGGGAATTTAGGCGGCGGTTTTAAAAACCCCTGGGGATATTAGGAATGCCCGCGATACTCCTTGGCAAACAATGAATTTAAAACAAAAGGGAAACCCCCCTTATCTTTTAAATTTCTCGGTGGTTGAAATTTCTATCCTTCCCTAAAAGGGGTTTTTGAGAAGAAAATACCCCAAGGGAAGCGATCTGGATCTTCCGTTTAAAAACGCTACCCCCCAAATGGAATAATGACTCTCATCGTTTCGCCTTTCTTTTTAATCCCCTGCTATTTTTGTTTTTATGAGCTTATCTATTTAATTTATTTAATTTTTGGGTATCATTAAATATTTTTAAATATTGTTTTGCTTTACGACAAATTATTTCTGGCTGCTTTTAAAGGCAGCATGCTTTCAATAACGTTTATTACTCACATTGGTGTGGTTTGTAATGCTTTTATACATATAACCATCTCATATGCTTTGAATGGGCTGGTGTTCGTCGCTCCCTCCTTGGTGTTTAGAACAATTTTGTTGTTGTTTTTTGTTTTGCCTTTGTTGTGGGCGTTCCCCCCCGGCGGATGTGCTTCATTCTATTCCGGTGGGTAGAGGACTCTCTTCCTTGTCCCCCTGGGTTGATCCTGGTTGGAAACGGTATTTAAACCCTTTTTTCCTCAGTGCAGCTTTGGAACCATCATCCGGCCCAGCATGCACCTGGTCGTCCTGACTCTCTCTGAGTGTAGAAGTGCTCATTTTTGGGCCTCACCTAGTATCCCAAAAAGGGGGACGTGAGTGTTTTCCCACTTTGTAATTATATTTTTTCATGCATGCTTTTACGGAAATTCTAGTTCGGGAACCGGTATTTTATTGTTTGTATTTTGGTACTTCTGAGTTCCCCTTATAATGCTGCCATTTTTAAAGGTTTTTTTTCCCTGATGAACCCACTCTACGGTGGGGGGGAAAACGCTCGGGACGGGGTACGTGAATATAGTCGGGTTGTTGGGTGCGGATGTTTTAGTCTAGGTGGCTTTACACCGGGTAGTTTTTCTGGTTATGGGTAAGTACTATCACGGGCACTATGGGGTTTCTAGAAAGGTTTCCTGGGGGGGTCGCCCTTTTTTTTTGGGGCGGGTTCCCCACGTATTAGGAGTTTGGGTAGGGAAAATTTAGGGAATTGTTAGGTTTATCAGTAATTTTCATTAAAAAAGTTTATTTTAAAACCCCATCTGCCCAAAGGTATTGATATTCTCTGTGGTTTTTGTCTTAGATTTACGATACTGGGTAATATATATCAAAGTGGTTTTCTCCCCCCTGGAAAAATAATAAGTACTGTTTTGTTTTTTTTTGTATTTAAAAATTCCGTGTAGTTATAACCTTTTTGGGGGAATTTGATATGGGGGCCAGTCTATTAACTGTGATAAATGGCTACGATGCAGAAAGCTTTTTTTTCTGAAAAGGAATTTTTTTCCCTTTTAACCAGGTTTTCTTATATTACAGGTTTGTTTAAAGAATAAATTCAAATACAAGTTGTTATTAAGTCAGGGGGGGGAGTTAAAACCTTGGAAAAATTATACAAGAATAAAATGGGCCCAAAAGGTTTCAATACCTTTTTTAGGGCCCCAAGATCTAAAAAGGGGATTTTGATAAAAAAAAGGGGAAATTGAGGCAACTTCATCTTCTCTGCGTTTCATAAATTTTTTGTTGGGGAGGAAGGGGGTGACCCTTATAAATCTTTGAAGTGCTTAAGGAATTGCTAATAATCTTTAAATTTATAAAGGGGGACCCTGACTTTCAAAAATTTGAATTAAACAAAAGAAAAAATTTGATAAATTTACGGCTTTTTTGAAAAACGTAAACACAGACATTTTTCATTAAGGACCGACGAATTTAGGGAAAATCGTGATATTCTAGCCTATATAGAAACCCCAGGATTTTCGACACAGATTTATCCCATTGACATGATACCTCCGAAAATGACCTCGTAAGGGGAATAAAGGTTTTAGGACCCCCCTACCGCACTAGACACAGGGGTCCCAATCAATATTTCAATGGATCCCCAAAAAAAGACAAAAAAAGGAAACAGTGAAAAACAATTACCCCAAATGGGGGCAAATGAGTTTATTGGGCTACTCATCATCTCAATCTGCATCTACATCAAAGGCAGAGGCGACCCGACCCTGCCTTTTTTAAAAAGAAATTACAAAAAAAAGGGAAATTTTGGGGAAATAAAAAACAAATCATCAATCGCCCTCATAGAGCCCTCACAACTGACAAATGAAGTATTGAAAAAAGGTTGTCATTTGTACCTAATAATCACTGAATGTTTTTAAATTTGGGGTGAAGGACATCCATCCTTTGCCCAAATCTTAAAGGGAAAAAAATTTCAAATTAATGGGGAGAGACAATGCTCTAAAGGGGGCTTTGCCCCCCCTTAGTTTCAAGATGAAACTATTGACAGAACTTTGGAGGAGGAGAAAAAGAAGGTCAAAAGGGCCCTTTTTCTGTTTTAAAACCCCAGAAGTACTAAAATGCCCCCTTTATAAATAACAATACGATACTTCGTAAAATTTTTTTTGTGACTCATAGAAAAATTAAAGACAGTGGGGATGAATAATAAAAAACAAAAGATATACAATCTATCTAAACCCCAATATTTGGCCTGAAAAACCTTGAGCAATCGATCCCTTGTTGTGAACCCCTCAAAAGGGTGGGAATACATCATCCTCAATTGCGAGATTATCGCAAAGGTCTGAGATTTAAACGATGGGCTGGTTTTTGAAGTCCGCCAACTGATCCCTGATCGATTTTGGCAAAATTTGGGAAAATAATCCTTAGGAAGCCTTGACTCTGAATAATTTGTAAACGGAATTTATATTCCTGTTACCGTCGGCCCCACGGTTGCCCCATTCCAGGACTACCCAAGGTCCAAAGGGGCCCTTTTGCCTTTAAGATTCGACCTATAGTGTCGGCATCGACAATCTTAACAAAAATATTGTCTGTATTAATTTTATTCTGGCACCCTTGGAACCACTTCCATCCTTTTCAGGATACAACAGACCTACTTCTAAAAGGACAATTGGGGATTGACCCCGAATGTGGGATGCGTATAGACGTCAGGGGCCCCCTTTAATTCCACCCCATGATAAGGGCTCGAGGCGGGGAATTTTTTTTTAAAGTGAAGTATTTTTTACATGCACATAATTCAGTTCCAAATTGGTGTTTAAAATTTTACCCAATTTTTTTCTGTTTGATGGTCGGGTCTACCCCCAGCTCAGGGGGAGCTATGGGGAGCCCCTGTGCTCCTGATTCTAACTTTCCTGGGCTGGTGGGGCACACCAGGGTCTTTCCCTTTATACCTTTAGGAGGCCCAAAAAACATCGCCTATTGGGGGGCGGTATTTAATGACATCTGATTTTGTGGCGGGCTCAGAGGGGCTTTTTTTGTTTGTCCAAAAACTTAAAATTAATGCATTGGATCAGGTTCACACAGTCATACTAAGAAGAATTGGTGTTTTTGGACTCTTTATCTCTAAGGGCCCGGGTAACCGCCTGATGCGACCTTTTAAAGAAGCCATCAGAGGAACCGTTCCACGGTGGGATATTCATCATCCGTGCCCACTTAGGAAAGGGATACCCAAAGGGGCATTTATGGTGTCAAGGGAAAGTTATCAAGGGGGCTTTTAAGAAGGAAGCCTGAGAATTTAAGAACGAGATCCTGGAGCGGGGGGACCCCCGACATATTCTCAAGAAGCATACAATCACCTCTTAATTGATCGGTCTGCTTATACGCAACAAAAAAACCTCATAACTCACAAAGGGAAAAGGGTTGGATCATAGGTAAATATATGATGCTTCTAGCCCCGAAGAAACATTATATCTAATTTTTGGCCCCAATTTTAACACAAAATCCACATTTGAAGAATTTTAACGTACCCCAGAATTTCTAAGGAGAGGCAAAAATATTAGGGCCCTTGGTTTTAGAGCATTTTCGACACCAACACCTTCGGGGACTTGGTTTCATCCAAGGTACAGGGCACTTAATGTGGAAAGTGTAAGGCCTGCCCTTCCATATCATAAAGAAATCAGTGAGAATTTACTGACAGGTCAAATATTTAAAAAATTTTGGAATGCTAATTGTAAAACAAGGGGGGCTTTACCCGGCCACCCCCCCTGCCCCAAATTATGTGGGTAAAACTATCCGGGAATTTAGCGGGGGGATTTTGGAACACCTGGGGATATTAGGGAATGACCCATATCCCTTTGGGGAAACAATGAATTTTAAACAAAAAGGACGCCCCTTATCTATTACTTCTCGGGGGTTAAATTGTCCATCCCTTTCCCCTAAAAGGGGGATTTTTGAGAAGAAAATACTCCAGAGGGGAAACGATCTGGATCTTCCGTTAAAAACCTATACCAAATGGAAATTTAAGACTCTCTACGTTTTTCCATTCATTAATCTCCCGCATTTTTTCCGTGTTAGAGCTTATCATTTTTTTTATTTAATTGTTGGACATTTAATATTTTAAAATTGGTTGCTTTACCGATAAATTTTTCTGGCTGCTTCTTTGAAGGCACATGCATTCTAACTTTATTTACTCCATTGGGGGTGGGATTGTAATGCTTTTATCTAGTAACCCTCATATGCATTTGTGGGCCCGGGGTTCGTCTGTGCTTCTGGTTTTTAGCAACAACTTTTTGTTGTTTTTTTTTTGTTTGCTGCCTTTTTTGTGGGCGTTCCCTCCCGGGGGGATTGGGTTCATTTTACTTTTATCGGGAGAGACTCCTTCCCGTGTCCCCCTGGGGTGTGATCCTGAGTTGGAAAAATGTAAATTTAAACCATTATTTTCCCTAGGGACGTTCGGAAAAACTATCCGGCCCAGCATGCCACCCGGTCGTCCCGACTCTCTTAGTGTGAGAAGTGCCTCATCTTTTGGGGCCCCACCTAGTATACCAAAGGGGCTGAGTGTAACCCCACGATTTAAAATGTATATTCTTTCATGCATCTGTTACGGTTTCTAGTTCTGAACCTGTATTTTAAGTTTGTATATATTTGGACTTATGAGATTCCTTAAAGTATGCGCCATTTAGAAGAGTTTTTGTTCCCTATGAACCCACTCTATCGGGGTGGGGAAACGGTCGGGACAGGGATCGTGTAATATAGTCTGTTGTGTGTGGGGGGACGGATGTTTAATCTAGGTGGGTTACACACTGTAGTTGTATGCATAGGTGTATGGGAAGGTACTATCACTAGGGCACTTTTTGGGTTTCTAGTAAGGTTCCGGTGGGGTCGCCCTTTTTGGGGCGGGGTTCCCCCCCGTATTGGCAGTTTTGGGAGGGGAATTTTTTGGGGAATTGTTAGGTTTTTTTCATAATTTTCATTAAAGTTATATTTATATACCATCTTGCCCCCAAAAGGATTGAATTCTCTGTGGTTTTTTTTTCTTATGATTTACGATACTGGTAATATATACGAAGTGGGGTTTTTTCCGCCTGGGTAATAATAGGATACTGTTGTTGTTTTTTTTTTTTTTTTAGATTATAAATGAGCCTGAAGAACCTAGGGGGTCTCCAAAAAAAACCAAGCGACACCCCTGATGGAGGTCTGAAAAAGCCAAGCGACCGCCCCCCACCGATGGATGTCTGCGACACCCCCCGAAGAATCTGCAAAAGTCAACAACGCCCCCTGTTTGGTTTCTGCAAAAGATGGCAAGATCAAAGGGTCCTGAGTCGGCTTCTATTGCCACAGTGCCACAGAAAAGGGGCTTAATAATCGCACTTATCTCATGTCTGCCCCCCCTGTCCCCTTTACAAGAAAAGAGGGAGAAAGGCTTTGAAAGGGCGGGACAGATCCCTTTTGAGGGCCCTGTTCTTTGCCCAGGGGGGGGGGGGGGGCGGGGAAAATTTTGGGGGCCAAAAACCCCTTTTTCCCCTGTGCCATAGCCCCATAAAATTTTCTGGTTGAAAAAGGTTTTCAAGAGAACTTTTTGCTGTGTTCACTGGACGTCAAATCCACACAACAATGATTCCTTTTGTTTTCCCGCCCAAGCAAGGCCGAGGGGGTTTTTCTGTAATGACCAACGAATATAGCAAATGATGCATAATATTGGTACCAATAAAATCAACTTCAAATAAAAAATGATAAATCTCCTACTCACATCTATAAGACAAGGGTGGAGTGTAATAGAAAGAAAAATTAAACGTGTTCTTTACGATGTGATATAGAAATATTTACTTATTTTTTTTAAATACTTTGTATCCAGACATATCTGGATACAATCCATACAGACATGGGAAAGACCTATTTTTTTACTGCACTGTCAGCACCCCCCACAGAAGGGTCTATTTTTTGCTAAAAATGTTTGACCTTTGGTACCCCCCAAAACGGGCTCAAACCCATCAGATCATAGCTGATACTTTTACAAATGCTCAAGTATTATTTACCACACCAATATTGGAGGGCCAGCCCATTGGGAAGTCGTTGTAATGGGACTAGAAAACCTGCATAAGAATACCAATTTTGGGGAAAATTCTGCGCGAAAAGGGGAGACCCTGACTAGTATAAAAAAAGGCTGCTTTACCATTAAGAGCTAGCCCCCGCTGGGGCCGGACCTGGCGCCTAGCCCCCTTTGATGGTCGTCGACGAATGGTTGTACTTTAGGGTGCAAAAGGGGGCCCCCCCCATTTCACTGTGTGGCAGAACATGCATTGGTAACATCGAAAACTCCCACTAAGTATCAACTTCTTTCTATTCTTTTTTCCTTTTTTTCATTAATAAACCTTTCATTTTTTATACTTCTGCCTAATTGTAATTTTAATTTCTTGCTCGCCAAATTTAAACACCCCCTTACAAAATTTCGCAGCGTCACCTGTAGTGATGAGCGAAAACTTGACTATCTCATCGGGCGATAGTCGATATCAGCAATTATCAAGACGATTTCCGATAGCGATAATAAGATCCCGATGACCATTTAAATCTATGGGAGAAAAACAACACCCTTTATTCTTACACCCAAAAAGGGCTGGGGGAAACTGAATTAAAATTTCCACAACAGTCAAGTATACGTGCTACATCTTAGCAAACACACTTTGGTTATAAAAGCCACATAAAAAAAAAAATCACAGACCATTCCCCTATCCCTGCTTGACCACACATACCCTTAAACCGCATAACTGACAAATTAAAAAGTTCCCAAAAATAAAAAAAAAAAAAATTTTAACCAACATTTTACTTAACTGGACATTGACTATCCTGTCCTGGGAAAGCAGCGACCCTTTTAAACCTATTTTGACCACAATTAAAAAGTGCCGGAAAAAGGGAGTCTTTGAACCACCATTTTATTAAACTGGACATTTAAATATATCTGTCCTTTCCGCAGTATGACCATTAAACTTCACCCCCAGATTTTGGCCGTGACTGGGGGACGAGGAGGTAAACTGCTTGGTGCAGGTTTCATTAAACCCCTGAAGAACAATTGGGCGACCTGGGGTTTGTTACTAGATTACGGGGCCCTGACCCAGCGATACAGCCTGACAGTCCTGCAACCGACCATCCGCTGGCTTTCCCGGTTGTCGCCACACTTTAAAAAGCCCCTTTTCTCGACCTCACCTCCATGCGACACCCCTCTTTTCTCGCTTTCCACCCATTTTGCTCCATGTTTAAAAGATAAAAATTTAAAAAGTATGAAGAGTTTTTTACAGTCT
This sequence comes from Phyllomedusa bahiana, assembly GCA_025379985.1. Taxonomy (NCBI): domain Eukaryota; kingdom Metazoa; phylum Chordata; class Amphibia; order Anura; family Hylidae; genus Phyllomedusa; species Phyllomedusa bahiana. The sequence continues at coordinate 55,061 of JAODAL010024932.1, forward strand.
CTTTTTAAAAGACGGCAAAACAGCTATTTTAAAACCCTCTAATTTCCCACAGCCAAATAGGTTAGAAAATGAAATTTTCTAGCGAATACCTTGAAATGCGGGCTGGTGGAAGAACCGTGAGACAAAAAAAAAATCAGTGTTCTTCCTTCAGTCCCAGGGATTTACAACTGCCCAGTAGGACTAGGGAAATTTAAAAAGTTTTTTAACAAAAACAAACAAAGCACTATCTGCGCCAAAAAGAGATTCAACGGCCGCAAAAAAACTATTAAAGTTACAGGAGAAAAATTCCCCTTTTTTGCAGCAATGACAAACAAAAACAGGCTAGAAAATTTTTCATCAGAATTTTCGTACAACGTGGGTATTTTTAAAAAAACAGCGCCGCACCCCATGCAATACAGCTATTTAAAAGTTAACGGGTAAAAACGGTGGTTTTGGCACCAAGAAATACACCAACATAACTACAAAACTTCTGTATTTAAATTTTAAAAACAAGAGGGTCTATAAAAAAACTGGGCCCACCTAAGTAAAAAAAAAAACCTATTTGAAATTAACGATAAAAAAGGTGGGTTTTGCACCAAGAAAATACCTGCAATTTCTAGCAAATTTTTTGTATGGTAATATAATACAAGATGGTCTTTTAACAAAACTGGGGCTGCGCCAAATGAAAAACACGTAATTAAATTGTGTACTGATAAAAATAGGTGGGGGTTTTTTCACCATGAAATACACCTGCGTGACTAGAAAATTCTGTATCCATTGCAAATACAAATGGGTCTTTGAACAAAACTACTGCCCAAAATGAAAAACCAAAATAAATTTAAAATTTTGTACGGGTAAAAAAACGGTTTTTGCCCCCTATGAAAAACAACACCAATTTCTAACAAATTTCTGTAGGTAATAACCAACAAGATGGGGCTTTTAACAAAAAGGCCTGCGCCAAAGTGAACAAAACCAATTAAATTTGTACGGAAATAAAATGGTTTTTTGCACCAGAAATCACCCGCGGTGACTAGAAAAGTTCTGATCCTATTGTACTACAAAAATGGGTTTTTGAACAAACTGAGCCCCAAAGGGGAAAAAAAAAACAAATTAAATCTGTACAGAAATAAAAGGTGAGTTTTGCACCTATCAAATACCCCATTTACTAGAAAAACTGTATCCAATAAAGTACAGGCGCAAAAAATACAAGCTAATATTTCAGCAAAACTGGCCAAAAAAAAATTTTAATAAAAAGCTATTTCAGTACGGGGCCCAAAGCAGACTGGGCTGCAAAAAAACCACTCCCTTTTCAAAACCCGGCCTGTCGCCTTTTCCCCCCCCACCCCCCCCCCCCCCCCCCTTCCCATTCCCCCCTCCCCTCCCCCGGGGCTGAAGGCAGAGGGTTTTTAAAAAAAAAGTAAAATTAAAAAGAAAATTTGATTAATTTCAATTTTTAAAAAAGTAAAAAGATAGTTGTCTATAAAAAAGAACTTTTTATTTTGGGAAAAGGAGCAACTCCTGCTCTTATGAACACAAAACACACCGATGCTGAAACAGAAGGGCTTTCATTAAAAACGAGTCATGTATTTCCAGCCCAAACGCAACCATAACAACCATCCCAAAGTTTGCACACCCACTCAAACCCCCTATTCCTTTAAGTATTTGCTGGGCCCCAAAAATTCAGGGGAACGTCGAAAATGGCGCGATATTAATAGATTTAGCGCAGATTTCACCTAAATTATCGAGTGATCGAAAAATTCCGATCAACATAAAAACCGTGCTGATTTCAACTTTGTCGATAATAATCGCTCAACACTAGTTACCTGACAGCAGGTTTACTATGCAGACGGCGCTACTTTAGGTCCCCAGGGCTGACTGTATAGCTATTTCCCAGGCTCCATCAGGCACTGTGAATCCCAGTGACACGATGGAGCAGGGGAATCCCCTTTGATCATGCCATGTTTTCGGGCCACGGAAAACACAGGGTTAAACATCAGGGGTCAGAGGAAGCCTGCTTTAGCAATAGAGCTGTTAAAGGGGTTTTGCCACAAAGTAAAATTGACATGTGAAGCTTGCAAATTAAATAATAAACATTTTCACCATTCATTATTAAAAATTCTGCTCCGTTTTTGTTTTAGCTGCTCCTTTAGTGATCCATTGTTTACAGCTCATCTCCAGGGGATACGACCATGGCTGAGAGCTCCTCAGTCCTGGTCAGACATTACATCTCCTCTCAGGCAGCTACTGAGTGTTAAAACCCCAGGTGCTGTCATTCTACTCCTGTCCTCTGTCCTCCTTAGTAATTAGTCAAACAGTGTAAATAAATAAAAAAAGAAACCTCAATGAGGTCTGTGCATTGATAAAGAGAAAAAAAATCCACAGGTTTGGTTACTCCAGGGATTTGAACCGAGGGCCCTTGTGCTGTGAGGCAAAAACTTTACCTCTGAGCGACATTGTAGCTACTCACATTACATACACACACCTTTCTTTGTATAGAATGGGGAAAGGCCTGGTGATGTCATCCTGTTCACCCTTTTTTTTGGATCCTTTTTCGGAGTAAAAAAAAAACCACCCAAAAAAGTGTAGCAACCCATTCAACATGAAATCCAAAAAAGGGGTCCTTTGGATGCTTTTGGGCACCGACACGTCCCCCATATTTTAAAAGTGTCTCTGCATAAATGATCAAGAATTGAGATGACAATTATTTGAATGGATCTGAAAGACGCAAGTAAATACGCATCAGTGAACGCCAAGCAAATTACGGGGGAGAAAACCCAACTGCACGCAAATACGGTCCAACGCCCCAATCTTCCCAAAATAACCCTTTGAACCGGCCTTAGGGTCTGAAACATGGATCCAAAAACGCATCTAAAACGTATCCAAAAACGCTAGAGCCACACTCCTTAGGCTAGAGCCACACTCCAATCCCTGGAAAGTCAACCATTTTTTTACCGATGTAAGACCGCTGTTTTTGTCTATGTATTTGCAAGAACCGTGGTCGGGTCTAGTTTTTTTGCCATCATCCCACACAGTTGATTGTAAGTTAAACCGACGACAAAAAGCCAGCGTATTTAGCACAATTCCTAAATAGCCGGCGCCAGAAAAGAGCAAAAAAAAAAAAGGGACTTGTTAACTACAGGACTCTACTGTTGCCTTTTTCTTTCTCGTTTGACTATTGTAACCCTTACTATCGGTCTCCCTCTCGAAAACTCTCCCCTCTCCCAATCTTCCAAATCAGCACCCAGGCTTGTTTTTCTTTCAAGCGCTAAACGATGCCCTACCCTGGTCACTCTGCACTGGTTCCCCCTTCAGTACAGAATACAACATAAACGATAAATCTCCCCCATAAAGCTCTCCACAGTGCTGACCCCTACATCTCCTCACTCATCTCTTCTAAAAAACCCCTACCCACTCTCTCCGCTCTCTGATGATCTAAATTACACCCCCCTCACCAAACCTCCAAGCCCACCCAAAAAAAAAAAGAAAAGAAAAAAAAGAGAAAAAAAAAAAAGGATGAAAAAAAAAAAAGAGGAATTGGGTCCAGCCTGCTACTGCTCCCATATCTTTAGCCTCACACAAGGGGGTGTAATTGATGACATGAGAAGGCAAAGCCGGCCCAGGGGAAAAAATTTTGCCCCATCAAACAGATTTCACAAAATTTTTCACTTCTTTTAAAGAATAGAAAGTTCAACCTTCATCAAATAGACTGTGCCTGAACAATTCCTTTAACCCCGACTTGTTTGGATGTTTCCCCTTGGTCACTGCTTTTCCCCCCAAACCCCAAATAGTGTAGAGGGCCATTCTCTAGCCTGGAAATAATAATCAATGTGAGGTCATTTGCAGATCGATGGAGGCAAACATTTCTCAAACAAATTTAGAGACTCCACAAATTTTCCTGCAGGTTTTTACATAGTACAATTTTTTTTTGTTCAAAGTCATACCAATAAATAATTTACACTGACAACAAAAAGGGAACAATGTTTTTAACTTTTACTTCAGACTCCGTATCTCACCTCCACTACACTTTGAAGAGGTACGAATTTTAAATACATCATCTTTCATCTTAACATAAATTTGACTTGCAGTATTTAGACTGCTTAGTTCTCAATTTTTTTCTGTAACTCATTCTACGTTTTCTCCTAAAAATCAAAATGTTAATTTTTATTTTTTTGTTATATTTGGGAACCACCTTTGCTTTCAATACTGCCTGTCCCTGGCTCTGAATCAATTCAAGCAATCTTGACCAAAATCGATCCAGTCTCTTCTACAATTTCCCAAAGTTGGGCAGACTGGATTTGGGTACAATACGTTTTTTTTCAACCTCCCACAATTTAAAAAGACAAAACATTTTTTACCTTTTGCTTGTCAGTTTTTTTTTCTACCTAAATACTTGATTAAAGTATCATAAAGGGATAAACACCCCTGTTTACCCTTTACTACAGTAAAGTTATCACTTAAATTGTGCCGGTATGAGGGAGTCAGGAGTCGGACGGGAGTCAGGTTTGGGAAAAGAGGGGTCGGGGTCAGGGGTTTGGCTTTCGACTCCAC